>CAUYRH010000146.1:0-17356 GCA_963574655.1 Perodicticus potto
ATACAGATTCGCTTCTTTCTTTGGTTTTTGTTAGTGGCAAAACCTTTTCCTCAAAGAAGTTTTATAGTTCTATATCTAGCATATCACCGTGGATACATATCAAATCTTTGCTAAGCTACTATCTATAAAACCCATTAAAACAATATCAGTTCACTACATTAGTTTCTATTTGGTTGGGGCCAATGCAGAAAGCAAACCATCAAAGAAAATAAAACTCTACTAGCATCTGTACAGCTATTTTTGCTCAGTATTTTGTTTATCTTCATTGCTTCATTTTGGTAATATGCTCTAAATTAATTAGCTGCAACAAAAACTTTGAATAATTCAAAGAGGCACTTTGGGAAAATTGCATTTTTTTCCCAATTGGCTACATCATAAGTTGGTTATGATGAATAATGGTGAGGCAGCTCTTTTGGTGATTTATTGTCCTTACATAAAAATTTTATTTTATAATTTTTAGAAGAAATGGGGCTATTTATAGTAATTAATTTTTTCAAAGACATCAGTGCAGAGATGCAAAGATTCCACAATCGTATTCATTATTCCGAACCTTAAAAGATGACTTGTAGAACGTGATCCAGAGGGAACAGAAATCAAAGCCATGCTGTTCAACCCAGCTTCTTGGAACTGTTATAAATACGTTGAATTCAAGAATGATTTTTTTGTCTTCTTGTTTTCACTATTATTTTAGAGTCAAAGCCTTCTTTTCAAAAATGTTAATTTTCTTAATGTGTAATACTTTCCATTCAGTCTTTTGTTTTGAACTTTGCTTATTAACATAATCAGTGGGAGCCCAGTTTTTGTGATGCTTGATTGTATCTGCTCTCTCCCGTCAGCCCGGCCGCTCCATCTAACCCCACGCTCCTCTGCTGGTCCCTGCATTACTCGCTGCTTTGGAATCCTGACTTCTACAGATGGTATCACTGGTTTCCTTAGCACTTTGGTACCCGGATGTTTTTAGCCTATGGGAGACACAGCAAGAAATGGCAAGGAGAGAGAGAGGCATTGAGGTATCTGGCCTCTGTTCTCCCCCATTCCCCATCTGCCTCTCTGCCCAGGTTCAGTCTCCTAATTGCTTTCCCACCTTGCAGGGCATCAGCTCTCACTGGCTCTGCGTGCTGATTGTATAATTCTCTCTGCTTTGGTCCTAGGGGTAGGAATGGTTCCTCGTTGTTGACAATGCCTGGATACTTCCCCAAACCCATCTTGGTTTACTTACTTCTGCCCACATCTCTGTGAACAGTCCTTTCATTAAACCTCAGTTAAATAATTTTGAGTGGGCCATCTGTTTTTTCTTGGGATACTGAATGACATAATTGGTTTTCATTAAAAAATGACTGTTCTATAAAGCACATGAAAGAAAATACCCTTTTACCATATCAGCCTATTTCTGGATCCTGTTCTTACCTTGTGTTCCTCATCTTCATCTATAATAGTGTGAAGCTATGTCAGAACAGAGAGAAAACCAGAGGAATTAAAGCCCCAACAACGCTCTCCTTCCGCCTTATCCTCCTCACCTGGTGCCGGCCATTGTCTGAATCCCAGAAGCCAGAGGGTGGAACTCAGGGCAGGGAAGAGCACATGTTGCATCTGAAGGGGCAGAAGAAGCATGTCCAGCATAGGCCACCTTGTTTGTACGTCAATATCCACTTTTTCAGATGTAAAAAAAAAAATCTTTGCCTCCAATACAGGGGGTACAAAAATCCATCAACAACTTTGTTGTTATCCAACCATGATAACTCAGCTACACTCTGAGCCCAAATCTAAACTGTTTGCTAGTAATGATTCCTTTTTATTATTAATTTCTTTTTCTTTTCTTTCTTTCTTTCTTTTTTTTTTTGAGGCAGAGTCTCAAGCTGTCACCCTGGGTAGAGTGCTGTGGCATCACAGCTCACAGCAACCTCAAACTCTTGGGCTTAAGTTATTCTCTGGCCTCAACCTCCCAAATAGCTGGGATTACAGGTGTCCACCACAATGTCTGGATACTTTGTTGTTGTTGTTGTTATTGCAGTTGTCATTGTTGTTTAGCTGGCCCAGATTTGAACCCACCAGCCTCGGTGTATGTGGCCAGCACCCCACCGAGATATGGATGCTGCCTAATTTCTTTCTTTTAATTAATTACAGGTGTACAAATATTTTTAATTGCATGAATCAGTTTTATGAGGCTTGAGTTATGGTTATATGTGTGCTTGTCACCCAGTTGGTGTTCATTGCACCTGCTAAGAAGGTTTGTGCCCATAGCCTCCACTGCCCCTCCACTGCTGGATTGTCATTAAGTTGTACTTCCCTCTGTGCACACAAGTGCTCATCAATTAGTTCTAATTTTAATGATGAGTACATGGGGCATTTATTTTTCCCATTCTTCAGATAGTTCACCAGTTCTATCCAAATTGTTGCAAAAGGCATTAGGTCATCCTTTTTCGTGCCTGAGTAGAATTCCATAGTATACACACACCACATTTTGTTAATCCCCTCATGAATTGATGGCCACTTGGATTGATTCCCCATCCTTGCAATTGTGAATTGTGCTGCAATAAACATTCAAGTGCAGGTGTCTTTTTGCTTACCTGTATGGAAAGCAGCAACGAGTTTTATATGAGGGAGTGAGAGATGTAGGGGACGGGGTGGAAGAAAAAAATTAAAGAAAAACATACATACTTCAGTTCCTTCTTTAGAAGCCGGTCTTGAGGCCTGCTTCCTTCTTCTGGAACGATTTCACATTGTCCTTCGCTTCGCCCATAACTAGGAGGGTGGTCTTTACATGTGGTTGACACAAATATGCATTCTCTCATTATCTGAATCCTTGGTAATTTTGTCTTTATTAGGGTATTCGTGTTTCTCATTAGCCAGGACTGATGAGTAAAAAGTACCATCTGTTCCTTTTCCTGACTTCATTTGAATTGAGTAAATTATATGATTTCACCTTATTTATTAGCTAAAACTCTTTATGTGATTTTAGTTCATGCCATACAGTTTTAACTTTCTCACCTCAACCTTAAAGACACCCTGTCCTCCTTCATGAGCAATATCAGAATCATATGATTGCATATTTTCATTCTCCCCTCCTGGCCTTTCTATGATTATCATCATTAATCATTTTATAAATTCCACAATAAATGGCTCATAATTTTGCCTTCAATCATCCTTTGAAATATTTAAATCATTTGAGAGATTATTTTATATGTAACAGTATTTAGTCACCATTTCTGGTGTCCTTCATTCCTTCATGTTGATTCATATTTTCATTTGGTGTAATTTTTTTATAGCGCTTGGCTCATAGTGCAGCTGATACTTATGAATTCTTTCTATCTTTTTGTCTGATAATAGCATCTTTATTTCCTCTTTTTTTCTTTTTTTTATTTGTACTGTATATATAATTATAGGTTGATCATTTGTTTCAGTACTGTAAACCTATTTTTCTACTATCTTATGGCATGAAGTATTTTTTTCACAAGACAAATGCACTTCATCTTTGATCCTATCCACGTGTATCTTATTCGACTGGAAAATCATTTATTATTTTCCTTTTTGTTGATTTACCCACATTGATTATTATATTCCATGAATTATTTTTTCTCATGTTCTTTGTTCTTGAAGCTTGCTGAAATTCTTGTATCATTGCTTTGTAGGTTTTTAATCAATTATCAAAATTTTTAGTGATTATTTTTCAGTATTTTTTGTCCTTTTCTTTTCTTCTTCAGAGTTGTCAATCAATCATGTATTTCCCTTCTGATGTTGTACCATTGGGAAAAGATGTTATGATGTTTTTCAGTCCTTTTTCTTGTCTTCCATTTTGGATAGTTTTGCTGTTACTTGTAAAATGCACTAACTCTTTCTTCTGTAATTTGAAATCTGCTATTAACCCTACCTAATCTCTTTCATCTTAAACACTGTAGTTTTCAACCATGGAATATAAATTTCAGCCCTTTCTTAGAGTTTCTACTTAGATTCCTTAACTGTTTCCTTAGCTTTTTCAACATGTGGAATGTAATTATAATAGTAATTTTAAAGTAATGTCTATCTTTACCATTTTTCAGTGGTTTCAAAAGATTATTATTTTTCTCTAATTATGGATCACATTTTCCTGCTTCTTTATGTGTCTGGTGATTTCTTATTTGATGGTAGGCATTTTGAACTTTATTTTGTTGAGTGACAGATATTTGTGTAGTTTTATTTTTCTAAATATTTATTTTTCCAAATATTATTAACTTTTGTGATTTAGTAAGGTTACTCAGAAACAAGAAGTTTCTTTTGGATCTTGTTTATAAGCTCTGGTAGGAGCAGCATTTAGTCTAAAATTTTGGCAAATTAATGAAGTCAAGCCAGTTTGGAATTTCTACCTGATGTTTCTCCAATCATGAGGTCTTCTTATCTGGCTGGTGTCAACAGAAAATGCTAAACCTGTGATCCTCACATGGTTATTATTCTATGTAATTCTTTGAAGTGATTTCTTGCTGAGCTCTCTATCTGTACTAGTCAGTACTCAGCCGAGGTCTCCAAGGCATTCTCTGCAGATCCTTAACCATCTCTTACTTCTTACCTCTCTGGTACTCTGACATGTAAACCCTAGATGACTTTTTTCTTTACAAACTCTCAGAACAATCTTTTCAATTTAGGGAAACTTTTGGGCACTGTCTAGCTTCCTTCTCCCTTAACCATGTCTGGAAACGTTCTTTGTCCATAAGTTGGGACAATCACAGGGCTTGCCTCATTTGTTTTCCTCTTTCAGGGATGACTATCTTTCATCATTGATGTCCAATATTTTCAAAACTGTTGTTTCATGTAGTTTGTCCAATTTTTTAGTTGTTTTAGATGTGAGAATAAATTAGTCCTTGTTAATCTGTGATATCTATTTTTAATTGAATGTCATAACCAGTTCTTAATTAGAAGTTCTTTTCTCATAAATCCATTGCCAGATAGTTGATATTTAAATGGACCCAATTGCACATAGGAAGCTGATTTTAATAGAAAGATATATTGTTGCTAGAAAGTGTAAATTGGTTTTATACTAAATCTTAGAATTCTGCACAGGTATGCTCCTTTTCGGAACTGTCAAGAAAGTCCACATGGGCAGCGCCTGTGGCTCATCGAGTAGGGCACCCGGCCCCATGTACCGAAGGTGGTGGATGCAAACCCAGCCATGACCAAACTGCAAAACAGAAAAATAGCCAGGCGTTGTGGTGGGCACCTGTAGTCCCAGCTGCTCGGGATGCTGAGGCAACAGAATTACCTAAGCCCAGGAGTTGGGGGTTGCTATGAGCTGTGTGATGCCACGGCACTCTACCGAGGGCGATAAAGTGACACTCTGTCTCTACCAAAAAAAAAATTAAAAAAAAAAAAAAACAGTCCACACAACTTCTTTGTCTTCTCAAGCAAGTGCTTCTGCTGGGTCACGAGACTCCAGTGGTAGCACATTTGCAATGGAGCACAGACCTCCTGAGGAGCCTGTTTTAATTCAGGCCCCAATCTAAACTGAATGTCTTGCAAATTAGTTAATGGATGAGGCAGTCAGATCATCATGCCCAAATGTAGTTTATTCCACTCCTATAGTGTGAAAAGGCCCAACAGGTTTTGCCTCTTAAAATGAGAGTTGAAAGTTTCAGCAATTCATCCTTCACTTTGGATAAAATATTCTATCCTCTTGCAAACCAGTAAACCTCATCAATCTGTCTATCTGGCAGGCTCAAGCTCTTGAACTTTCAAAGGGTTTATCTCTGAACCCTTGACATCATTATGTCTTAATAAAGTATCTAGTGTTTGCTACCTCCTACTTATAGACTCAATTAACATAAGTCACGAATGTCAAGACCAATGTGATATTCTATAATCTAATGGGACACAAAGGTGATTAATTTCTCTCCAGTCTGTATTATAAAAGGAGCATGAAGGTTGAACGGACAGTGCAAATGAGTTACTTTATTTGCCTTGTCAATATTTTTCCTGATAGGAGTTATGGGTGGGAAAGCATTATCTAAGTCAGTATATCTTCAACAGAAAAGTACAATTAATTACCTAGAAGGCTCAGTAAATCATACTTCTGGGCCCCATCTCTAAAGGTTCTGATTTTTGTCTATCTGGAGTGGAACCCTAGAATTTCCTTTCCCAGTAAGTTTATAGGTGATGCTGATACTGTTGGTCATAGAACTACACTTTGAGAGCCCATTCAAGTGGCAGGGTTGTTGTTTTTTTTTTTTTTCCAGTAAAGATACTACATACAAAAACTTTGCTGGTACAGGCATCAACACCTGATTTTGTTTGTAATGATCTAAATAGTCATTCTCAAAGTTTAACCTGACTTTCTTTCAGGCAGAAATGTGAGTTTATTGAGCAGTGTTAGGAGTGGCACCTAACTTGCACCATGGATCTCTTTCCAATGGCTAATGGTTATACTGACCTGTATTTTTTCCAGGGAGCATTTGGCTTACTACCTTTGCAATGGGTTCAATCTTAGAAGCTTTCGCTTGCTTTTTCCTACCCTAATAATCCATGGGTAAGTCGGTGGTCCCATGAGATTTACTCTCAAGTCAAGATTGTATTACCCACCTGATTACCATAAATGTCCACTGTTAGGGGCTAAGCTGGCATTGGAATCTCTACTGACTAACAGAAGTTCAGATCCTATAGCTAATTTTTCTCCAGAAGTTCTAGGTATTTCTCTTTCATGAGTGCACAGCCATTCTGGTAAATGGCTGTAAGTCACATAGAGAAGGTTATGGGAATACTCACAGCACGTATCAAAGGTTATTGAGGTTTTCTCAATGAAAACCAGTCTCTCTTTCCCTTGAAAGGCTCTGTCTGGGCCTGTGCATTGGCTTATGTCTTACAAAAGGCTCTGTCTGGGCCTGCGCATTGACTTATGTCCCATTAGGATGACTTGGGTCGTATTTTTAGCAAGAGATAGACCTAGAAAATTTCTGCTTTTATATATTAAGCCACACCTTAGCAGGGTGATCATCTACTTCAGTGGTTCTCAACCTTCCTAATGCTGTGACACTTTAATACAGTTCCTCGTGTTGTGGTGACCCCCAACCATAAAATCATTTTCACAATAAAAATAATTTTATGGTTGGGGGTCATCACAACATGAGGAACTGTATTAAAGGGTCATGGCATTAGGAAGGTTGAGAAACACTGATCTACTTCATTCTGAGAGACCCAGGATGGATCATAAATTCACTAACACAGGTTACACAGATCAGAATACTGATTACTAGTTCAACACTTGCCTTATTACTATGATTTTAAGTACCTTGTTCCTGATGGATCAGTCCTTTGATCTGGCATCTTCTACCATTGCTCACCTTTTGTCTATAGAAGACATTTGCCACAATGATTTTCAAAGATGCCTTGGAAATGGGAATGTCACATAAGCCCTCTCAGGGTGACTGGTAATGGGTAGCTGAGCAGCTGACACACAATAAATATATTATAGCATCCTCATCTCCCAGAAACCTTCAGATTCTTCCTCTATCAGTAGCAATTGATGTTCAACCCTGGTTGCTTAGTAGAACCACCTGTGGAACTTCAAATCCCAATGCCCCATATGGATTCCCAGAATGATAAAATCAGGCATAGCATATCTGGACATTGATAATTTTCAATCACCTTCTTGGTGATTACAATGTATGTCCAAGGTCAAGAGCCCTTGATCTATGTTACATTAACTGTAGGCCGATGTTGAGCCTGGACTGGGTTTTAATTAGCCGCTTTGATGTGAATACCACTCCTCAGGTACATAAGCCCACATATTACCTTTCAGATCTCAGGTAAGTGTGCCTGAAATATGGGGGTTTCTCTGTATGCTCAAACATCTTAGGGTCCTATTCTTTTCCCACAGTGTTAGCATGAGATCCCCGGCTGGGTTTTTCATTTAGTTGGCCTTAGCAGCTGTGCAATTACACTCAGTCCTTGATTTTTCTCATCCATACCTGCCCTGTGGCTACTAGAGATAAGAATTCTTCTAAAGTTTCCATAGAAGCTGTCTTATTTTTCATTCATGTTGTGAGGCAGACCTTCAATTTCTGTCTCCTATCTTGCTATGGTCTTTGTGAAACTATTGTTGCCATAGTGACTAAGTGTCCCCGCCACTTGATCTCCCAACGCCTTCACTGCATCTGCACTTCATCTATGCCACAACCATGATTATGTGACTAATCATGATGTCACAGCATGCCAGAGATTAGGGGTGCCCCATTTCTCCAAGTAAAAAAGCTATTGGCGAGTGCCTCAAATATGGTAGCTACCCAACTCCAGAAAACTATTTAAGAATGTTTTCTGGGATCACTTCTTTTGTCAATTACCAAATCACTCATGATCCTGACAGGAAACAGATGGTACACTCTTAACGGACTGACTAAGAAGTGTTTAATGAAGGAGTATTTACAGAAGTGTGAATCCCTATTCACACTTAACCTAAAGGAGATGGTACAGCACCCCAGAGCCAGCAAAGCTGGGAGTTATTATCACCTCTAAGCATGAACTTGACTCTTCTTCCACCTCTAATCTTCTGGTACCTCCTATGGGAAAAACTCCAGCTGAACAACCTTGCTCAGAGGACAAGAGATAACAATTTAGGCATGCCATAGTGAACACCCCTTTTTGGATATAAGGAGAGTGGGGAGAAGACTGTAGGATAGATCTAGAGGCACAAATAAAGAAGGTCCAGCAGAAGGTTTAAACCAGAGGTCTCCTCTGTGCAGGAAAGTGTATATAACCTCTAATTTTACACCTTAATTAGATGTCTTTAAGACATCTCAGACCTGATGTATTGAAAATTATATCCATTGGAACCTAAATCCAGTGCCAGACTGTAAGAGACTGAAAGTAATCCTGAGCATGGCTCTCTCTTGTCTCCCAATATACCTCAAATTATGGTTGAATTTCAACTTCTTAAATGTTTTATAGGTTTCATTTCTATGTCCTTGTCGCCATTGTAACACTTCCAAATTACTATTACTTCTTTTTATCATAGACAGAAACAAATTAATTATAATTTTCAAAAATTATTCAGGCCTTTTTTTCAAAGTATAAAATAGATACAGAAAAGTACATAAATCCCAAATGTACACCTCAATAAATGATTAGGAAGTAAACATTTACGTAAGTCCATCTGATCAAGAAATAAAGAATTGTCAACCCACCACCTGCCCCTCCTCGAGCACCTTCTGACAACTCTTCGGAAAGCTGCAGACTAATAGCATTACATTATACAGCAGTTGACTTCTTTTATAAGAGCTTTATGGAGATATAAAGCTTATGTTAGAACATTTTCATTACTCCAAAAGGAAAATGCATATCCATCAGTAATCATTACCCACTTTCCCCACCTCCTAACCCTAAGTGATGGGTTTGGAGCAATCAGAGCAACCTATAAATAACTCTTGAAAAATAAGGATTTGAACTTCATGGATGTACTTAAATTTTTTGTAGATTTTTTTTAATGAAAGACAGATAGAAATTACAGTATTCACCGGATATGAAACCTGCCTATACAAAAGGTTAATTTGTGGCCAGTTCCTGTGGCTCAAAGGAGTAGGGCGCTGGACCCATATGCTGGAGTTGGTAGGTTCAAAACCAGCCCTGGCCAAAAACTGCCAAAAAAAAAAAAAAAAAAAAACAGATTAATTTTGTGCATCTGTGAGTTTTGCATGGCTGATTGGTGGAATTGGATATATGTGAATTTGGGTATGGTGGGGGTGCAGGTATGTGTCCTAGAAACAATGCATTGTGATATTGCATTGTGTGGTTCTACCACATTTTATTCTCATTCATTATCAGATGATGGACAGTTATGTGCTTACCACTTTGGTACTGTCATGAATAATGCTGCCATGAACACTTATGCACAAGTTTTCTGTGTCTTGTACAGTTATTATTTAACTGTTATCATATCAAATGAATCATTCAGCAGAAAGTGGCAGAGAAACTAATAGTCCCATAAAAATGTCTATACCTTAACAGTGAGTTATGTAGCATTTTTCCTAGGATGAATTCATGAACTTAATTGTCTGACCTTGAACTACATAAGTTATAATAAGCTCTCACATATGATAACCCAATACTCTGTCTCTTAATTGAGGTGTTCAGATAATTTATACTTAATGTCCTAAACAATAAGTTTGGGTGCGAATTATTTATTATTTTTCCATTTTTTCCTTTTGTTATATGTGCTGTCCTCCTCAACACTCATAAAAATTTATTCATTTATTCACAATGGATAATTTGCTTAAACATAAGGCATGGGACTAAAAGAATTCTAGGAGAGATTAGAAAAACTCTTATACATATTGGCTTAGGCAAAGAATTTATAAAGAACACCCAAAAGGCAATCACAACAACAGCAAAAATAAATAAATGGGATCTGATTAAAAGAAAAAACTGCATAGCCAAGCAAACTATAGCGTGAATAGACAATGTACAAAACAGGAGAAAGTCTTTGTATGCTATACATCCAATAAAGAGCTAATAAGCAGAATCTACTAAGAACCCAGGTGAATAAGCAAGAAGACATCAAATGCCCCCATTTAAAAAGGGGGCAAAAGACGTGAACAGAAGCTTTTCAAAAGAAGATAGATTAATGGCCAACCAACATGTGAAAACTGCTCAACATCTCTAACCATCAGGGAAATGCAGATCTAAACCATAATGAGGTATCATCTAACTCCAGCAAAAATGGCTTTTATCCTAAAGTCCAAAACAGCAGATGCTGGCGTGGATGTGGAGATAAAGGAATACTTACACACTGTTGGAGAGACTGCAAACTAGTCCAACCTCTCTGGAAAGTTCTGTGGAAACACCTCAAAGAACTGAAAGATCTATTATTTGATCCAGCAATTCCTCTACTGGGTATTTACCCAAAGTAAAAGCCAATCCATAAAATGGACACTTGCAATTGCATGGTTATAGTACCACAATTCACGATTGCAAAGATGTGGAAACAACCCAAGGGCCCATCAGTATGTGAGTGGCTTAATATGATTGGTGGGATCACACTTATGGTGCATCTTAGAAGGTTACAAGTGAAAATGACTAAATGTAGAATATAAATGTCTTCATATACTGATTAAAAGGCCATGAAGGATACGTTAAATAGCTTGATGAAAATATTTCAGATTGCATATGAAGTCAGCACATTGTGCCCCATGATTGCACCAATGTACACAATTATGATTTAATAAAAATAAAAAAAAATAAACTATGATGTATATATATACCATGGAGTATTATTCAGCCATGAAATAAATTGTGAACTAATACCTCTTGTAACAATCTGGATGGAATTGGAGACCAACCTCCTTAGTGAAGTATCACAGAATGAAAAACAAAGACCACATGTGCTCACCATTAAAATGGAGCTAATAAATCAACAAAAATATGTACACATGGTAGTAAAATTCAATAGAAATCCAGCAGGTTGGAGGTGGGAGGTGGGTCCAGGTGAATTCACACCTAACTGGCACAGTGTATGCTTTCTGGGGGTAGACTCAAGCTGTTCAAAATAATGCATGTAACCAAAACATTTGTTCCCCTGTAACATTTTGAAATCAAAATTAAAAATTAAAAAAATCAAAATTTAATTTTGTGTATTATTTTCCTCCAGTTTTTTTTTTTTTTTTTTGAGATAGACTCTTAACTTTGTCACCCTCAGTAGAGTTTCATGGCCTCACAGCTCACAGCAACCTCAAACTCATGGGCTGAAGCAATTCTCTTGCCTTAGCCTCCCAAGTAGCTGGGACTACAGGTGCCCTTCACAACACCTTGCTATTTTCTTTGGTTGCAGTTGTCATTGTTGATTTTCTCTTGCCTGGGGCTAAGTTCGAACCCGCCAGCTGGATGTATGTGGCTGGCGCCCTACCCACTGAACTACGGGCACCAGCTATTAGTTGTTTTAGGTAGAAGAGTAAATCTAGTCTCTGTTACTCCATCTTTACTGGACATGGAAGTATAACAGTAGGTTGATTTAATTAATTTTTGTTTTTTACACTGATGTTGCCTTTTTTAAATTTAATGCAACTTCAAGTCATGAAATCAGGTAGTATAAGTCTTTTGACTATGTTCTTCTTTTTCCATATCATTTTCAGGTATTTTGAATTCCTTGGATATCCATGAAATTGTTAGAATTCTCTCATCTATTTCTACCCCTCACCCAAAAAAAAAACTTGTAGAAATTTTTATAGGAATTGCATTAATTGACAGTTATATTTGCAAAGAATTTCCATCTTAATAACATTGGCTATAAAATCAGTGTATCTGTTCACTCAGTTCTACCCTTTAAGTTTATCTCTGCAATGTTTTGTAGTTTTCATTGTCAAGATCTTAATGGTCTTTCATTAAATTTTTGGCTAACTTTTTATTTATATGAGATTGCAAATGGTTATTGTATATTTTATTTTTCATTTGCCTGTTGTTAGTATGTCAAAACAAGTGATTTTTTCTATTATCCTTGTATAATTCAAATGTAATAAATTACTATATAAGTTCTAATATATTTTTAAAAATCTTTTATATTTCCTATATACACATTTCTATCATCCATAAATTAAAAGTCTTACCTTTTACTTTTCTTTTTATTTGTTTAGCAAATTTATTTATTGCACTAGCTAAGGCCTCCAGTATAGTGCAGATTATATAAAATGAATATGTATATTTTGCCTATTCCTGATAGTCAAAAGAAAATTTCAGTATTTCACAATTAATTATGACAATTGCTATGAGCAATGTCACAGATGCTCTTTATGAGACTGAGCAAATTCCCTTCTACTCTTCATTAGTTAAGAGGGTATTTTTTAAAGTTATTATGAACTGGTGTTAAATTTTGTCAAATTATTTTTCTACTGGGATCACCATATGGTTTTCAAAATTAATAGGATTCGCCTTATGAATCGGAAATTAATTCATCTTGGTGAATGTTTCATGTTTGCTCAAAAAGAATGTGTAGTCCAATTTGGGGGATAGTGCATTATAAATATAATTTGCAACAAATTGAAATCTTCTTTGTCTACATATACATTTAGTTTAGGAGAAATGACTATCTAGGTCTCTATATGTGACTCTGAGTTTGTTTACTTTTCCCTTTAGTTCCGTCAATTTTTGCATCATTTATTTTGAAGTTCTATAATTAGGTAGATACTCACTGAGTCACATTACAGTGTTTGGGAGTTGGTTTTTTATTATTATAAATGCACTTTATCTCTAGTAATAAGAGCTATATTTAACATATTTTGTCTAATGTTAGAACCACATAAGCTTTTCATGATGAAGATGTGAATGGCATATCTGTTTTCATCATTTGCTTTCAGCCTATTTAAGTCTTCATATGTAAGAGGGGGAGACAAAACATACTTATTTCATTTCGGTCTTAAAATGTACTCTGCACCATTCCCTATTATTATCAAGTTGGTGCTGATAATAATGTGCCTTACCAGCCCACCTGCCCAGGGCTCATCAAATAGCTGAGCATCCCCTTTACCTACCCAGTCTTCTTCCTCACTGGTGCAATCAATGAGGTTTTCTACCCTCATAGCCAAGGGCTCCTTAGCTGTAAATTCACTATGTGTAGACAAGAGGAAAGAGTCTGATATGTTCAATATTCCTTATTTAATCCATGACTTAATGCCATTTTAGGATTTAACTATCTTTATTTTCTGATCAAATCTTTAAAAAAGCAAGGATGGCAAGGGGTGATTGAGATTATATTGTGTTCCTATCAATACTTCAAATTCTAGTCAGAGCTAAGACCCATATTAAAGGACAGCTGATGGTTTAGAAAGGAAATAACTATAGGGGATGCAGTTTTTCATGTTCCTCAACCTTCTAATCTATTGTACTTTTGCAGGTGAGAGGCCTCACAACCCTGTTTGGTTTGCAGGATAGGTCTCTGGAGATCTTGGCCACAGAGATTTGGAAGATAACAGACTAGAATCATCCTCTTTGCTTGGGGCTTGTTTATGGTGTGCTTTGATTGAAAAAGCTTTAGATTGAAACCTACTTAATGGATTTGATTATTCTTCACTTGCTTGAAGGTTAATGTATTAGTAAGCGTAGGGCTGCTATAACAAAATATGGGTGGCTTTAAACTATAGAAATTTATTTTTATTTTATTTTTTAATTTTTTTTCAGAAATTTGTTTTTGAAGTCTGTGATCAAGGTACCAGGAAACTCTATTTCCAGTGAGGGCTCACTTTCCGGCTTATAGGTTGTCACCTTTTTGCTCTGTCCTCTCATGGTCTTTGCTTTGTATTCGGAGAGAGAGAAAGAGAGAACAAGCCCCGATGTCTCTCCCTCTTCTTGTAAATCGCTGGCCCTATTGATTAGGACTCTATTCTGTCTTCATTTGACCTTAATTATTTTCATAAAGGCTCTATCTCTAAGTATAGTCACATTAAAAATTGGGACTTCAACATATGAATTTTGGGAGACACAAGTCAGTTCTTAACAGATGGTACCAATATTAGGACAAAAATGCAAATATATATTTCATTTCTATCTGTATATTTTTAAGGGACATTTGCATGACTTGTGCCTGGTCAGACAGGTAGGTCCCTAGAAGCTCGACCTTGCTCAGTTTTCTACAGGAGTCAACGCTCTATCATCCCTCAAGGAAAGAATACGGATGCTTCTTCTCCAAATCTTCTTGAAGGTGAGCATTCAGGATTCTCCATTACCCCTTGAGATTCACTATGATTTCTCACATGTTGAATGAAGCAGGACTGATCTTGTGACTGCTAGGTGGTGGTAGGAATGAATCAACTCATCTTTTTCTGTTATTGGTGTATGTGAAAATCTGCCTGGGAGGAGGTGAAACTCTAACCATTAATTTATTCTTTTTGCCAAGGTCCTCCATTGCACTGTGAAAGGTGGTGCCATTGTAAGTGAAAGGTGGTGTCAGGCTTACTTGCACTTTACCCACACTGGTGGTAGTTACTGTGACAGACTCCAGACATCTCTTTTACTATTAGTATTTTGTTTAAGCCAGTTATGAGAATTCTGCCTGTCTTCGTGATTGGGTTAGGAATGTCCACACATGACTCAGTATTTCTGCCTCTGAGATATAAGGAGAATCTGATGGAAGACTTCTGGGAAGTATTTCATTACTCCCAAGAGAAGGCAGAGAGACAGATGCATAGATTGTGCATTGTATGTGAGACCAGCACCCATCTGTTTGTTGGGTACTGTAATATTAACACTGAAAGTGGCAGAGAAGAACGATGGAATGAACCTTTATTCCTGATAACGTTCTGACCCACTGAGTTAATTAATCTTGTAGCCCACTCCACCTTTGAACCTCCTATTATGAAGGACATAACAAATATAAGGGTATCTGTTACTTGTAGCCAAACATATTGAAACAATGCAGCATATTTAGTGATTTTGTCATGTATACATGGCAATATATTGTAAGGATTAAAAAATCTGCTTCTAGAACTAGAGCATTGTTCTTTCATCAGGCTATAGCCCTTATCCATGGAGGATATATTCCTAGACTCCTGTAAATGCCTGAAACCTGTATAAATATACAAGCTTTCTATACATTCACACCTACAATAAGCTTTAATTTATCAATTAGGTACAGTAAAAGATTAACATCAAACTAGAACCATTATAACAATATACCATAATAAAAGTTATGTGAATGCAAACCCTCTCTCTTTCTTTCTCTCTCAAAATATCTTATTGTACTGTGCTCAAATGCTTTCAGATGAATTTGATCATGGGTAACAGAAAACCATGGATAAAAGGACACATGCTATGTATATTTCGGGGTCTTCCTGCTGCTCTTAAGATGCTCTTAATGTGTGGCCCAGAAACCCCAGAATTACTCTGGAACTGGAATCCTGCTTTTCACATGCACTCAAAAAATATTTTATGCTTCCCATGCATCTAGCTACCTTTGCACAAATTGTTCTTCCCTCTCTCCTGGCCCTGCCACCTAATTCTTTCAGTTAGCTCTTAATTTTATTTCTCTTTAATTCTCAATGACAATGTTGCTTTCTAAATGCAAACTTTCCTAGTTCCCCAGAGAAGGTCAGATTCCCCTTCTATGTGTCTTTGAAGATTTGTGGATTTTCTTCTATTAGCCTTTTCTAAATCTGTAATGACATATCTGTATTATTGTCTATTTTTCTTGTTTATTCCAGCCCAATTCATAATTGATAATTAACCTTAAAGGGTAGAATCCCTGCTACTTCTACTTAATAATAAATTCTCAGCACCTAATATATTTCTCCAAAGAAAGAACTAATTAAATAACTGATTATTGAATGAATGAACATGTGGATGGACTTTTTTATTATGTAACGTAATTTGAAATCCACTGCCAGTTTGATCGCTCACCTTTGAATTCTGTCTGGTGTGGGTTCATCTCTCTTAGAGTGATAAAGAAGAGTAATATTCCCTGGGCTTTTACTCTGACTGCAATATGAGACGGGGGAAGATTTGGGGACAAGAAAAGGAATGACATTCTTTGATTTGTGTTTTAAAAGAATAATTCTTGTGCCTGTGCAAACCACAGATCGCAGATAGATAGGAGAGTAGATGTATTCGTTTAGGGACAATGCCCATAATCCAGACATGAGATCATTTTGACAGATAACACCTTCTCCTAGAGCATTGTTGGTAGAAGTGTGGAAAAGTGGTCTGATACGGGATATATTTTCAAAGCTGAGCTCACAAGGACTTGTTGACAGATACAAGGTCTGTGTGTTGAAAGAGGAGTTAAGGATGAATTGAATGTTTTTTCCCATAGCCAACTAGAAAAATGGGATTTCTCTTTACTGAGATAGGCAGTATTGTCAGAAAGACAGGCTTTGAGGAGAAGATCAGGAGTCTAATTTTAGACACGATGATTTAAAATTGATATTGGCAATTCAAGTGGAGATGTCAAGTGGGATTGTTAAATACATTAGTATGTATTACATGGCAGAGTACTTGGTGGATTTAAAAATGTGTGAGTCGTTAGCAGATAGATGCTGATTAAGCCGTGTTATAGGATAAGATCCCTTAGTGACTATAAACAGAAAAGAGAGAAAGAATGAGAACTGAAGCCTGGAAACTCTAACTGCAGGAACTCAGGTTAATGAGACTGAAGAAGAAGAAGTGGCTTAAATGGTGGGATAAGAAACGGAAAGACTGAGAGCTTAGATCCCAGGATGAAGGAAGAGTGATTTGGCCAGTGTGTGAGATCACGTGAGCCAATGTTTTTGATAGGTCTAGTTACATGAGGATAAAGATTGGTGAGTGGAGGCTCGGCACCTGTGGCTCAACAGGCTAAGGCGCCAGCCACGTACACCTGAGCTGACGGGTTCGAATCCAGCCCGGGCCCGCCAAACAACAATGACGGCTGCAACCAAAAAATGGC
>CAUYRH010000148.1:0-13910 GCA_963574655.1 Perodicticus potto
TATATGTGTATATATATATATATATATACATATATATGTGTGTGTGTGTGTCTTCTTACATATACATCTTTATATATTCTTAATTTTATATATTTATATATATATTTATATACTTGAAAACCTAACATCCCAACTGAAATGTCTAATAGTAATAACAATAATAACTTATAATATCAACTAGTGCTTGTGTGTTGCTATTATAGACTGAATTTTGTGTTTGCCCAAAATTTATTTGTTGAAATTCTGACTCCTAGATCAAAGTATTCAAATGGAGACAGAGGAAGTCACACTCTCGCTCTTTGCAGATGACATGATCTTAAACTCGGAAAAATCCAGTAACTCAACTACAAAGCTCTTAGAAGTGATCAAGAAATATAGTAATGTCTTGGAATACTAAATCAATGCCCACAGATCAGTAGCCATCATATATGCCACTAACCATGAAGCTGAGAATCAAATCAAAGACAAATTACCCTTCACAGTAGCTCTGAAGAAAATGAAATATCTGGGAATATATCTAACAAAGGATGTGAAGGATCTCTATAAAGAGAACTATGAAACCCTGAGGAAAAAATAGCATAAGAAAGACAATAACAAATGGGAGGACATACCATGTTCATGGCTGGGAACAATTAATATTGTTAAAATGTCCATACTACCCAAAGTTATCTACAGATTTAATGCAATCCCTACGCAAGCACTAATGTTATACGTTGAAGAACTTGAAAACATAGTACATCACTTCATATGGAACCAGAAAAAGAACAACCCTGAATAGCTAATATAATTTAAAGAAATAAAAACAAATCTGGAAGCATCACTTTATCATACTTTGAGTAATACTAAAAGTCTATAGCAGGGGTCCTCAAACTATAGCCCGCAGGCCACATGCGTTGGTGTGAATTGTATTTGTTCCCATTTTGCTTTTTACTTCAAAATAAGATATGTGCAGTGTGCATAGGAATTTGTTCATAGTTTTTTTTTTAAACTATAGTCCAGCCCTCCAATGGTCTAAGGGACAGTGATTTGGCCCCCTGTTTAAAAAGTTTGAGGACGCCTGTTCTATAGTGATCAAAACACCTTTGACAAGCCAAACAAAATCATACACTAGGGAAAACAACCCCTATCTAATAAATGGTATGGGGAGAACTTGTTAGCCACATGTAGAACACTGAAACTGGACCCATTCCTCTCACCAATTACAAAAATTGACTCTGTCTGAATAAAAGATTTAAATTAAGACACAAAGTGATAAAAATTCTAGAAAAAGTGTGAGGAAAAAACTTGATGATATAGGCCTGGGAAAAGATTTCATAAAGAAGACCCCCTTGGTGATGGTAGCAACAACACAATTAAATGAATGGGATGTAATCAATCTAAAAACTAAGAGTACAACAACTAAAGCATACAGACAACCTTCTGAATGGAAAAATATATTTGCATGATATGAATCTTATCAAAAGGCTGATAACCAGACTCTACAGAGAAGGCAAACTAATCAATAAGAAAAGAGAAAACAATCCCATATATAAGTGGGCAAGGACATGAACCTTCTCCCAGAAAGACAGAAGAATGGCCAACAAACACATGAAAAAAAATGCTCATTGTCTGTAATCCTCAGAGAAATGCAAATCAAAATCACTCTGAGATATCACCTAACTACTGTGAGATTAGCCCACATTACAAAATCCCAAATCTGCAGATGCTGGCCAGCATGGCTGTAGAGAGAAGCAAACACTTTTGCACTGCTGCTGAAATTGCAAACTAATACAACCTCTAAGGAAAGAAGTATGGAAAATTCTCAAAGAACTAAAAGTCAACCTTCCATTTGATCTCATACTCCCATACTAAGTATCTACCCAGAAAAACAAAAATCATTTTACCACAAGGACATTTGCACCCGAATGTTTATTGCAGCTCAATTCACAAATGCCAAGAAGTGGAAGCAACAACCCAAGTGTCCATCAATCCATGAATGATTAATAAACTGTGGCATATGCATACCACGGAGGTACTATTCATCCCTAAGAAAAGACGGTGACTAATACATCTTTTGTGTTTTCCTAGATAGAGATGAAAGACATCTTTCTTAGTAAAGTATCTCAAGAATGAAAAAAAAAAAAAAACGTAGCCAATGTACTCAATACTAATATGAAACCAATATGTAAACAACCACACACCCACACTAAAGAAAAAACACAGATACAGTCTAGAAAGTAGAAAGGGAGAGAGGGCAGAGGAGGGAGAAGGGACAAGGGAGGATGGAGTGTGATTCGTGGGATCTCACCTAATGTGCACAATGTGAGAATGTTCAGCACAACCCCTGGGTGAAGGGCTCAAATACAAGTTGAACGTTGCCTTAAAAAAGAAAAACAATGTAACCTAAATATTGTACCCTAATATTGATCTGAAATTTAAAAAAAAAAAAGAAAAATGTTTACAAAGTTAATTGAATCAAGCTGTCAACATGGGAGGAAAAACATATGTACTATAAAAAGTGTGAGTATCAGTTAAATTTAAAAAAAAAACAGCAGTATTTTTTTTTTAGCTTATTCACGTCTGTTTTTTTAGAATTTATTGTTGATATTATTTTGATTGACAAATTTTAATTGTATATAACTATAGGGCACAATGTCATGGTTTGATATTTATATACAACATGGCATGATTAAATCAAGCTACTTATAATAAATAAAAAAAGAAAAGAAATCCTAACTCCTAATGAGATGGTATTAGGAAGTGGTGATTTGGGGATGTAATTAGGTCAGGAGGAGCCCTCATCAATGAGAGTAGTACCTTTACAAAAAGACACAGAAAAGCTTGCTTTTTTGGCTCTCTGCTCTCTGCCAGACGAGGACTCATTGAGAATTCAGCAGGCTACAATCTGAATGAGGGCATACTCCACAAACTGACCATGCCAACACCTTGATCTTGGACTTTCAGCTTCCAGAACTCTGAGAAATAAATGTCTCTTGTTTAGATGCCACCAAATATATGTTAATTTTTCATAGTGGCCCAAACTCAGATAGGTGCTTATTATTTCTCAGACTTTATTCTCAGCATGTTTTTATACATTAACTCACTAAATCCTCTCAAAAATCCCATGATTTGTATTATTATCCCCATTTGAGATGAAGAAACAGGGAAAGAGATTAAATCATTTGCTCAAGGTCACTCAGTTGCTGAGTGGTGGAGTGAGAATTTGAATTCAGGCAATTTGGTTCCTGAATTTATGCTCTTAAAAACATGTACTACCAATAAATACTAGGAATCTCAAACTTAACATGTCACAAACCTAGCCCCTTTGTGCCCCCTACTCCAAAACCAAACTTGTTCCTTCTGAGTTTTCTGTAAGTCAAAAAATAGTAAATCTGGTTGCTTAGGGAAAAAATATTGGAGTCATCATTAATTCTTTACTACCTCACACAACCCATATCCTGTTCATCAACAAATCCTGTTGGCTCCAACTTCAAAATATTTCCCAAGTCTAACACTTTCACAAACTCTACCACTACCATTCTGGTCCAAAGTAACATTATCTTATACCTGGAATACTATAATAGAGTCCTGCCTTTGCCTCTTGCTAGAATGTTTGCCTCTCTTGCTTCAAACTCTCCAGTGGTGAGTAAAAGCTAGAGTCCTTGTAATACTCTATAAGGTTCTTTGTGATCTTCTCCTACATCTTTCTGACCTCACCTTGTAGTACTCTCCTGCTCATTTATTATGGTCCAGCCATACCAGCCTCCTAGCTAATCCTGGAAATCACCAGGCCTGCTTCTGCTTCAGGATCTTTGCAATTGCTGTTCCATTTGCTTAGAATGCTATTCTTTAGCTATCTGTATGGCTCATTTCCTTCAAATATTTATTAAAATATAATTTTTTAGTGAATTTTCCTTGTCCACCTAATACAAATTTAAACTCTAGCCAACCATTGAACATTCCCTTATATATGCTTTTTTTTTTTCGTAAATTTTATTGTGTGTCACATTGATTGCCTATAAACTCCTATTAGGATATAAGTTGTATGAGTGTTGGGATTTCTCTGTTTCCTTTGCTCCTATATTCTCACTGTCTAGAATAGTGCATGACACACAGGACTCAATTAATATTTGTTGAAAATATAAATGAATGGAGCCTAATCAGTGATTTTTAAGAGTGGGAATTACAAGTAAAGTAGGTTCTCTCTCAGTTGAGAGGTATATGGTAGTCAACATATCTTTGTCTTAGAGACAGAGATCCTCTGTCCTTAGATTTTTCTTTCATTTTATGTATATAAATCACATTTTTACAAACCCTTACTAACTTAGTACAACCATGAAAAGGATTGATATCTCCAACAGGATAGAATTGACCTATAGAGCTGACTGGTGTTAAAACATTTGTTGATATTCCATGGCTTTGTAAAATTGGGCTTATGAGGACTTTCCCACCCAACATCCCTGTAGATTCTAAATTAGAAAACCAGAGACCACTGTTACTTGTCAATAAGCTGCTTGACCTTGTTGTCACCTTTTAAAACTCACAGTTGACTGAGAGAAGCTCTTTTCTTTTGAAGTTTTCAACCTCTGAATTGTAAAACAAATTAACTGAAGAAAAAATCCTCATTAAACTTTAATTATTAACATTGAGTACTTATTTTAAAAACCTAAAAAATATTCATCCTTTTGATCCCTTAATTCTAAGAAGAGATTTGTAGCTGAAACCCTTTCTGGCAACTCAGCTGCACGTGTATGGGAATGTTAATTAAACTCCCTAAAAGACAGAGCCTCTGTGTAAAATATGACTAATTTCCGTACACATCTTCATAAGCCACTTGCTTAACAGTATTTATTTTAATGGGGACATTCAAATCACAGATTTGTAACCAATATCAAGTGGAATTCAGTTGTACTTCTTAAATAAACATAGAGCACCTACTTTAATTATGAGCAGGTCTAAAAGAAAATCTGTTGCAGTTTTAAGACTGGTGCCTCTGAGAAATTTACAGAAATTTCTTTAAGGCACTCTACTACCCCATTTTTGAGCTGGCATTTTGGTCTTACCGGGAGGATACATAACTGACCAAGAAACCGTTTCATGATTATCAGACAGTGATTGCTGAAAAACAATAAGTGAGATTTTTTTTTCCCTCAGCTCTATGGTTAGTAGCCGTAGATAGCTCAAGTACAACAGTAACTTCTGATCCAGCTAAGGAATCATGAAGGGAAATGAAGCCTGTGTTTTTCAAGGAGATGCTGATTTTTCTATTACCTGCCATTAGGAAAAGTACATTCTATTAAATCCAGAGTCGTCCCATAAATAGGGAAACTAAGTGAGATTTAGAGATGCTTCTAAGGTGTGTATAGACCAGCTATTTATTTCACAGTAAGTGAAGAGAACCAAGGGGAAAATAGCATTCTAGGAACTTTCATCTCCATCTACGTGACCTTGAATAGACTGGATTTTGTTTTCAAGCAAATGAAGATTTGTAATATTCTAACCTAAGAGGACCAAGCCCAAACCTACATGGTACATAAGGAAGAATGGTAAGCTGAAAATAAAAAATATTGTACACAGCTATGATTTAATGATAAAGATAATTAAAAAATAAAATAAAAAGATGATAGTAATAATTGAAAATGTACAAAATGATAATAAGTGTTGATTGAATTTGCCTGTTTGACAAGAATGATAATCATGTAAGAACCTAAAAACAATTCACTGCTTATAAGAAAAATACATTTAAACAAAACAGCAAACAACAGAAATGTTGAACTAATAAAGTGACATAAAAATATATGCCAGGCAAATACTTAACCAAATCAAGCATGCATATCAATATTTATATTAATATTAGAATAAATTGAATTTGAAGTACAAAACCTCTCTTGTATATAAAGAAGTATATTTTAATATGATAAAAAGGATAATTCACCTAGTTTGAACTTGTGAGAACTGAGCAGCATAGCCAAAAAAATACATAAAACAAAACTTTAAGGAAACACAGAGAAACAGTAAGGTAGATTTAATATGAATTTGTATGCAAAACTGAAAATATTAGAAATGAAAAAATATTCAAACAATGACATTAATATGCTTGATCTAACATGTATCTGATCACACTTGTGTGTGCTTATGCACACACAGAGAGAAAGATGAAGACAAAGATGTGCAGAGAAAGAGAAAGAGAATTGTTTTCATGCACACAATGAATATTTGCAAAATTCTAGATCAAAGGGTAGAAAATTTGCTCTACAAATTTCAGATATGTGATAAATATTTTGTGCACTGTAGGTTATAAGGTCTCTGTCACAAATACTTCAGCACCACTGTAGTACAAAAGCATCCAGAGACTTTACCTAAATGAATGAGCACGGTTGTGTGCCAAAAAAATGCTTACTTATAAAACAAGCAGCCCGATGAGTTGACTCTGCAGACCTTAATTTTCAACTGGACCTCTGTTTCAGATCATAACACTTTTTCTTTCCTTATCATTATTTTTTATTTCAATAGATTTAAAGGGTACAAGCAGAGTTTTGTTATGTGGATGAATTATATAGCTGTGAAGTCTGTGCTTTTATCGTACCCAGTACTTGATAGCAAACAGTCTATATGAACACACGTACCCACAGCTTAGCCTCCACTGGTAAGTGAGAACAACAGGCATTTGTTTTTCCATTCCTGAGTTACTTCACATAAGATGATGGTCTCCAGTTCCACCCAATTTGCTGCAAATGACATTATTTCATTCTTTTTTATGGCTAAGAAGTATTCTTGTTCCACTCTTAAAATGATGGACGCCTAAGTTGATTCCATAACTTTGTCATTGTGAATTGTGCCACACTAAACAAAAGTGCAGATATCTTTTTGATATAATGGTTTCTTTTCCTTTGAGTAAATAGCCAGTAGGAATCTACTGCAGGATCAATTGGCAGATCTACTTTTAGTTCCTTGAGAAATCTCAAAATTGATTCCCATAGAGGTTTTACTAATTTACTTTCCTATCAATAGTCTATAAATATTCCTGTTTCATCACATGCATGCCAACATGAATTAATTTTTAACTTTGCAATCAGAGCCATTCTGATTGGAGTGAATGATTTTTCAATATATTTTTTTAAATTATGTTTTATTGACCTCA
Source organism: Perodicticus potto (assembly GCA_963574655.1). NCBI lineage: Eukaryota > Metazoa > Chordata > Mammalia > Primates > Lorisidae > Perodicticus > Perodicticus potto. Next base: position 7,121 of record CAUYRH010000148.1, read on the forward strand.
TTTCTACACACACACAGGCACATACACATAACTAAAGTAGAAGTCATAAATTAAAAGTTTTAAAAGTTGTAGAAATTAGCAAACTTGCTCTCATATCATTCATTTATTTAAAAAGTCATACTGGAATTTATGAACTATTTAGAATTGAATAACAAAATTATACACATAAAAATGTAGATCTCAGATTTTAGATGTGATATAAAAAGGATTAAAAAAGTTTTTGCAATCTGGGCATGGTGGCTCACGCCTTTAATCCCAGCACTCTGGAAGGCTGAGGCAGGTGCATTGCCTGAGCTGACAGGTTCAAGACCAGCCTGATCCACAGTGAGACTCTGCCTCTAAAAATAGCAGGGCATTGTGGCAGGCGCCTGTAGTCCCACCTACTTTGGAGGCTGAGATAAGGGAATCGCTTGAGCTCAAGAGTTAGAGGTTTCTGTGAGCTCTGACTCCACGGCACTCTATGGAGGGTGACAAAGTGAGACTCTGTCTAAAAAAATTTAAAAAAAGTTTTTGAAAATATTAATATATTTGTTAATACCTTAATAAAACTGAAAACAAAAGTACAAACAAATTTCCAATGTCAGGAAAGTAAGAGTGCTAGCATTACAGGCCCTACTGACAGTAAAATGATACTAATTAAAAAGAGCGACTTTATTTCAATAAATTGAAAACTTACATTAAACATACAAAACAATTACACATAATGAGCAGCAGGGTTTATCACTTCACACCAAGTAGGATGACAACAGTAAAAAATGACAGACAGTAACAAGTGTCAGTGAGAACGTAGAGAAATTGGAACTTCCCTAAACTACTGCTATAAATGTAAAATGATACTTCTACTTAGGACAACATTCTGGAAATTCCTCTGCAGGTTAAAAATAGAGTTGCCATTTGACTCTGCAATTCCACTCTTAGGCGTATACTCAGAGGAACTGAAAAGATACGTTTACACAAAAACTTACACATTCGTGTTCATAGTAACATGAGTCACAATAGCCATGATGTGTGAACAAGCCAAATACCCATCAGCCAATGAATGGATAAATAAAAACATTTTATTCATATGATGGAATTTTGTTTAGCAATAAAAAGAATGAAGTTCTGGGGAGAGATATCAGCAACATGGTATAATAAGAAGTTCTAGGTTGATTGCCCCACAGAAACACAAATTTAGCGATAATACAAGTGACAAAATATCTTTACCAGAAGTCCAGAATCCAGTTAAGAAGTTTCAGTGCCCTAGAAGAGCACAAAATCGAGACCATTTGCACTGAAATGGCATCATTGTAATCACAAAGAAAATAGCTATAGTAGATACATAAAAAATAGAAAGTAATGAAAGAATATACACAAAACAAGTACAAAAGAAGACAGTAAGAGAGGAAAAGTGTGGCACACGAACTACAAAACACAGCAAACTAGCTGCCGTCATGTTGAGGTGACAGACCTCCAAACCAAGGAAAAGAATAAGGTTCTTGCATGCTGAGACAGTGTCAAAATAGCAGATGTACAATGATAGTAAGTGACCTGTGAATATATAAGGAACAGAAATTCTTCTCTTCTTTCCTTCTTGGGACTCCAAGTTTACACTAGCATTATTAGGACAATTGTATTATGATAATTTAAACACTATACCTATCAGTAAATGCATGTCAAGTTGTAAACAACTAATATAAAGACTTTTGAAAGAAAAACACGCTTAATTACTTAAATTTTATCGAACATATTAACTAAAAGGGTATTCAAAGTAGCTAGAAGGCAGTTAGTTAAAAAGTAGTGGCTCATTTCCACTAAATAAAGCAATTTAAGGCATAGACATTGTCCGCGAGCTCTCTGCCTGCTTCTCTCCAGCTTCTTCCTGCTCACTACCGTGGCAGTCATGCTGGGCACCGCTCTCCGCTGCGCTGTAGCTACAGCCGCCTGGACCGGCCCTCGAGGACTCCTGCAATCCGCCCCGCTCTGTTCCACCACCGCTATCCAGTCAATTCGCTGCTATTCCCGTGGGTCACATGAGACAGATGAAGAGTTTGATGCTCTCTGGGTGACATACTTCAACAAGCCAGATACAGATGCCTGGGAATTGCGCAAAGGGATGAACACACTTGTTGGCTATGCTCTGGTTCCAGAACCCTAAATCATTGATGCTGCTATGCGGGCATGCAGGCCATTAAATGATTTTGGTAGTGCCGTTCGCATCCTAGAGGTTGGTAAGGACAAAGCAGGACCTCATTAGGAAATCTACCCCTATGTCATTCAGGAACTTAGACCAACTTTAAATGAATTGGGACTCTCCACTCCAGAGGAATTGGGCCTTCACAAAGTGTAAACCCCGTGGAAGGGCTTCCTACGGATTTATTTATTTATTTTTTCCATTTCATTTTATTTTATTTTGTCATGTGCTGAACAGCATCTCTTTCCTTCTCTCCTCTCCCTGCCAGGTCACAAAGATAAATTAAACATAAAATCTAGAAGGAAAATAATTTATAAAGGCACTCCCAGGCTCACACCCTCTACTCCTATTGTTCAGTTAGAAACCCTTTTCCCCCCAAGCAAGGGGAATCACTGCTTCTCTCCCCCACCTCACTCCTGCTAGTCTGGGGCAGTACTTCAGAGCCTGGCAGAGCTGGGGCAGCAGTGGCAGTTAAAAATAAAGACACTGTGGTCTTGAAACCATTTGCTACCTTGGCTCCCTATCTCTACCTCTCCCAGGCAGTCCTCCAGGAGCCTGTGGTAAGCTGAGGCTGTGGAGAAGCTGCCTGTGGCCCAAAGCTCGTCGGAGAGGATGCTCTCAGCTCCCATTACATGTGCCTCCCATTCTCCTAGAAATCCAAAAAAGAAAGACGGAGACCTCAGGACAGAACAGAAAAATCCTAAGTGTTCACACAGTTACACGGAGTCTTTATGGCAAAGAGAACATTTAGCAGCTTTGAATATTGGGGCTTTTAACTCAACACAAGCATTCTAGACCCTATAAGTGAAATAGGGCACAACCCTAAAAAAAATCAAAGCGCAAGAAATTCTAAGTGGACTAGGGTTTTTTGTGTAGTTTCTGGGTTTTAAGAGTTTTTGTGTTTTCCCAGTGATTTGCTCAGTTGTTGGTAGGCAGAGGCCTGAGGGAAGGGTCACTCCCCAGTGTTGTGCTGAATACTGCCTGGAGGTTGGTGCACTGGTTTCTCCCTCCACACCATCCCCCTGCCTCAGAAATTCCCAGAGGAAGGCTGGGCCCAGTACCCAGAGCACTGCCAGCATCAGCACCATGCCCAGCTGCAGAAGAGCTACAAGCAGCTGAGAGGGGTGAGAGGTTACAGGATGGGACAAAGACACAGGATGACAGGAAGAGGACAGCATTCACATGCAGGCTCTGATGGAGACAGTAGGAGCCTCAGAGCAAAGATGGCTGGAGCAGAGAGGGAGATGGCAGTGGCAAGGCTGTGAGTGACATGCGTAGTGTTGGGGCTGCTGCAGCATGGGGACTCGTGACCCCTTCCTGCTCACTCTCTACTTTCACCCTAAACCTCCAAGCCAGTGCGGAGTCCCGGTGGTTCGCATTAGATTGAAACATTACAGGCAACAATATCCAACAGCTCCCCTTCAAGAATGCCAAAGTGCAAGGAGCAGAAAGTTAACAAGCCCCACCCCAACCCCATCCCTGTGTCTGTGCCCTCCCCCCCAGGGTGAAATTGGGTTTATCACACCAGTAACCTAGGCCCATAGGAGTCATTCAAACCTGCCTGAATCCTGGCCAAAGCAACCTAACTTTCCCTTTGATATTCTTCCTGCTTTGATTTTTTTTTTGGGGGGGGGGTTTCTTTCCTTTCTTCTTTATTTTTTTCCTTCCTTCCTGGAATGCTACTTTCTCTACTTTCCTCTCCTATCACAGGCCCCCCCCTTCCCCTTCGCTGGCCTTCACTCTGCATAGCCCTGGATCTGGAAGACACCTAGGGTGCTGTGTGCTACCAACCTGAGTATTCCAAGTTCTGCCGCATGAGCTATCAGGATCCGTTGCAGCTTTCCTGCCTGCCCTACTTGGAGCACATGGGCCACAACCACACATACAACATGGCGCCCAGCGCCCTCGATGCTGCTGACCTGCTGCCGCCCAGTGCCCTCAAGTAGGGTAGCAAGGAGAAGCAGGCCGACTTCCTGAACAAGCAGATGAGCCAGGATGAACACCAAGCCCGAGCCATGAAGATCCCCTTCACTAATGACAAAATTACCAACCTTCCTGTGGAGGAGTTCAACGAGCTGCTGTCCAAGTATCAGCTGAGCCTCATCCGGGACTTCCGGCACTGGGACAAGAATAAGATGGCAGCGCAGAACGGCCACAAGGGCAAGTTGGACGCCATCCTGAACCTGGAGTGCGATGTGGCAGAAGGTCCAGAGTCTGTACCAGGAGGTGTTTGGGCGACTGCAGGATGAAAACGGACGACCCTACTCGCCCAGCCAGTATGCGCTCCAGTATGCTGGGGATGGCAGTGTCCTCCTTATCCCACGCACGATGGCCTACCAACAGGCCTGGCGGCAGGAAAGGAAGCCAAAGGACTGGAGAAAGTGAGCCTGGGGAGGAAGGGGGGTTGACGTTCACCAAGACTGAAACTGGAGAAGGGCTGGGTCTGTTCCTGGACCTACAGAGGGACTTTAATGCCTTCTTACCCAATATATCTTCTCAGATGGGATGACTGCGGGTTAGTGTACAGGAAGAGGCAGGTGCAGGCGCTGTCTGGCTTCACCCCCCCCACCACTGGGGTGGGGTGGAAGTGGTCAGACCGTTTGGTGGACAGGGTCCTCACCCTACCCCTTTTCCTGTGAGGCAAGGGTGGTGCTGGCATTCCTAAGGATTCATTGATTATACAACTTGATTGTAAACAGTCACCTGGAAATACTGATGATAACATATTACCCTATTCAAACAAGTTTTCCTTTATTGAGTACCAAACCATAATGGTAACTTGGGCTTTAATAAAAGGGAAATGAGTTTGAACAGAAAAAAATAATAATAATAAAGAAAAAGAGAATCAATTTTAGACAACATTAAAAATAAATTCTGAAAAACACATACTTGAAACATACAATGATAAGTTTGAATAGTAATAAATTATTTGGATAACAATTAATAACCCAGGAATGTTAATGTATATAAGTAAAAGCAATGATATGCGTCAGAAGAGGGACCTTAGCCAGATGAGAGACTAGGAGGTCTCTTGCCCAACTCTTGCCCTCCAATATACATCAATTTTATAATTTTCTATGGATAAGGATGCATTTTTAATAATTTTAGAATCCAAGGAAGAAGTTAGAGCACCATAATGGAGCACAAAAAAACAAGAAAAAAATGAATTTACAAAGGTCAGAAAAAAATGTTTCACCCTGTCTAAAGCATACATCCCCCAAATACCACATGTTCTCAATGTTAAGTGGATACTAAGCTATGGCTATGCATGGTTTGCACAGAGTTGTGTAATGAACATTGGAGATTCAGAAGGAGGAAAGGTGGGAGGGGTTAAAGAATGAAAAATGTCTTCTTATATACAATGTACACTATTCAGTGATGGGTACATCAAACACCCAGAACTCTCCACGATACAATACATCTGTGTAACAAAACTCAACTTGTATCCTCCTATTGATACACAAAAAATTAAGGATAACAAAGATTTAGAGAAATTGAAACACTGTACGCTGTTGGTGGGCCCATAAAATAGTGTAGCCAGTATGGAAAATGGTACAGTGGTTTTTCAAAAAAATTAAAAACAGAGTACTATATAATCCAGCTATCCCACTCAAGGGTATGTATCCAAAAGAATTGAAATCAGACCAGGTACGGTGGCTCACACCTGTAATCTCAGCACTTGGAAAGTTGAGGCGGGTGTATTGCCTGAGCTCATAAGTTCGAGACCAACCTGAACAAGACCAAGACCTCATCTCTACAAAATAGCCATGCACTGTGGCAGGCACCTGTAGCCCCAGCTATGTGGGAGTCTGAGGCAAGAGAATCACTTGAACCCAAGAGCCATGCACTGTGGCAGGCACTTGTAGTCCCAGCTATGTGGGAGGCTGAGGCAAGAGAATCACTTAAACCCAAGAGTTTGAGGTTGCTGAGAGCTAAGATGCCATGGAATTCTACCAAGGGTGACCAAGTGAGAATTTGTCTCAAAAAAAAAAAAAAAATTGAAATCAGAATCTTGAAGAAATATATTCACTCTCATGTTTATTGTAGCATTAGTCACAATAGCCAAGATATTTATACAACCTAAATGTCCATCGGTAGATAAGTGGATAAGGAAAACATGGTGTATACATCCAAGGGAATATTATTTAATCTTATTCTGAAGGAAATCTTGTTATATTTCACAACGTGGGTGAACCTGAGGGACATTATACTAAGTGAAATAAGGTAGTCATAAAATGACAAATACTACATATTTACACTTCTATGATGTAGCTAAATTATTACAACTCATAAAAACAGATCGTAGAAAGGTGAATTCCAGGGAGGAGGAGTTGCCATTCAAAGGATAAATTTTCAGTTATAGAAACTGAGTAAGTTCTAAAATCTGCTGTATAAGACTGTGCTCATGTAAGAGGTAAAGTCTCCATCTTTTTTAAGGCTGCATAGTATTCCATGGTGTACATATACCACAATTTAATGTGGGCTAATCTTACTGGAGTTAGATGATATCTCAAAGTAGTTTTGATTTGCATTTCTCTGATGATTAAGGATGATGAGCATTTTTTCATGTGTCTGTAGGCCGTGTGCCTGTCTTCTTCAGAGAAGTTTCTCTTCAAG
>CAUYRH010000151.1:0-14624 GCA_963574655.1 Perodicticus potto
TGGAACAGAACAAGTTCACAGAATTTATTTCTGTCAAGGCTATTTTCCCTGATCAGACTGGGGCTGCAAATGGGTCTGGCTCAGTCTGTGAATTCCAGCCTTTTGTCTCAGCTTTCATCCCCTGAGGGCCAGGTTGGTCCAAAGATATGCCAAGCAGCCCCTCTGAGAGTATTCTAATCCCTGCACTCTGTCCCGGCTGGTACCGCCTCAGGCAAACCCTTCACGTGCCTTGGTTGCCAGTCTGCTCTGCCGGCACCGGGAAAGCTGCCCGCTTCCCCTGGCCGCCCAGAAGACTGGGAGTGTCTCCTCAAAACACCCCCAGGGGTGCAGCTCTCCTGCTATTGTTCCTGGAGCTGGTGGCTGTACCAAAATTTATTAATCCATTCATGGCTTGATGGGCACTTGGGCTTCTTCCATGACTTAGCAATTATGAATTGGGCTGCAAAAAACATTCTGGTACAAATATCTTTGTTATAATGTGATTTTTGGTCTTCTGGACATATACGTAGTAGAGAAATTATAGGATCAAATGGCAGGTCTATTTTTAGATCTCTAAATGTTTTCCAAAAATCTTTCCAAAAGGAATGTATTAGTTTGCATTCTCATCAGGAGTGTATAAGTGTTCCCTTTTCTCTACATTCATGTCAACATCTCTGGTTTTGGGATTTTGTGATGTGGGCTAATCTTACTGGAGTTAGATGATATCTCAAAGTAGTTTTGATTTGCATTTCTCTGATGATTAAGGATGACGAGCCTTTATTCATATGTCTGTAGTCCGTGTGACTGTCTTCTTCAGAGAAGTTTCTCTTCAAGTCCCTTACCCACCCTGAGATGGGATCACTTGTTCTTTTCTTGCTAATATGTTTGAGTTCTCTATGGATTCTGGTTATTAAACATTTGTCAGAAACATAACTTGCAAATATCTTCTCCCATTCTCAGGGCTGTCTGCTTGCTTCACTTAATGTGTTCTTGGCTGTGCAGAAGCTTTTTAGTTTGATTAGGTCTCAGTAGTGTATTTTTCATGCTGGTTCAATTGCCTCGGGAGGGGGTTCTCCTCATAAAATATTTGCCCAGGCTGATTTCTTTAAGAGTTTTCCCTGCACTTTCTTTTAGCATTTTTATATTTTTCATGTCTTAAGTTTAAATCTTTAATCCAGTGAGAGTCTATCTTATTTAATGTTGAAGGCTGTGGGTCCTGTTTCAGTCTTCTACAGGTTGCCAGCCAGTTCAGCCAGCACCATTTGTTAAATAGGGAATCTTTCCCCACTGAACGTTTTTAACTGGCTTGTCAAAGATCAAATAATGGTAAGTAGCTGGGTTCATCTCTCGGTTCTCTCTTCTATTCCATATATCTACCTCTCTGTTTTTGTGCCAGTATCATGCTGTTTTGATCACTATTGATTTATAGTAGAGTCTCAGGTCTGGTAGCATGATTCCTCCTGCTTTGTTTTTATTTCTGAGCACTGTCTTGTCTATCTGAGATTTGCTCTGATTCCTTATAACAATAAGTATCATTTTTGAGATATTTTTAAATTATGACAATGGAGCTTTAATAGGGATTGCATTAAAATTGTATATTGCTTTGGGTAGTATGGATATTTCAACAATGTTGATTGTTCCCAGCCATGACCATAATATGTTTTTCCATTTGTTAACATCTTCGACTATTTCTTTTCTTAGAGTTTCATAGTTCTTTTTATAGAGCTCTTTCACGTCCTTTGTTAGGTAAACTCCCAAATATTTCTTCTTCTTTGGGACTACTGTGAATGGAATAGACTCCTTGACTGTTTTTTCAGCTTGACTGTTGTTGGTATATATAAAGGCTACAGATTTATGAGTGTTGATTTTGTAACCTGTGACACTGCTGTATTCCTTGATCAATTCTAAGAGTTTTCTAGTAGAATCCCTGGTATTTTCCAGATATACAATCATATCATCTCTGAAGAGTGGAAGTTTGATCTCTTCTGACCCTGTGTGGATACCCTTGATCACCTTTTCTTCCCTAATTGTGATGGCTAAAACTTGCATTACAATGTTAAATACCAGTGGAGACAATGGGCAACCTTGCCTGGTTCCTGATCTAAGTGGAAATGATTTCAATTTAACTCCATTCAATACGGTATTTCCTGTGGGTTTTTTGTAGATGGCCTGTATCAGTTTAAGAATTGTCCCTTCTATACCAATTTTCTTAAGTGTTCTGATCATGAAGGGATGCTGGATATTATCAAAAACTTTTTCTGCATCAACTGAGAGAATCATATGGTCTTTGTTTTTAAATTTGTTTATGTGCTGAATTATATTTATAGATTTAAGTATATTGAACTAGCCTTGAGACCTTGGGATAAAACCTGCTTAGTCACAGTGTATAAATTGTTTGATGTGTTACTGGATTCTGTATGTTAGGATCTTGTTGAATATTTTTGCATCAATATTCATTAGTGATATTGGTCTATAATTTTCTTTTCTTGTTGGGTCTTTTCCTGGTTTGGGGATCAAGGTGATATTTGCTTCATAGAATGTTTTGGGTAGTATTCCTTTTTTTTCTATATTTTGGAAAGAGTTGAGTAATATAGGTACTAGTTCCTCTTTAAAGGTTTGGTAAAATTCTGATTGGAAGCCATCTGGTCCTGGGCTTTTCTTTTTAGGGAAATTTCTATTTCAGAACTTGATATAGGCCTGCTCAACATTTCCACTTCGTTCTGACTAAGTCTTGGAAGATGGTGTGCTTCCAAGTATTGACCAATTTCCTTCAGATTTTCATATTTCTGAGAATAAAGTTTTATGTAATGTTCATTAAGGTTTTTTGGAATTTCTGAGGAGTCTCTTGTTATTTCATCTTTACCATTTCTGATTGATGAAATTAGATATTTTACTCTTTTTTTTCCTGGTTAACCTAGCTAAAGGTTCATCTATTTTATTGACCTTTTAAAAAACCAACTTTTAGATTTATTGATCTGTTGTATAATCCTTTGTTCTCAATTTCATTTAATTCTGCTCTAATTTTGGTGATTTCTTTTCTTCTGCTAGATTTGGGATTGGATTGTTCTTCCTTTTCCAGTTGCTTGAGCTGTTGCTTGATTAAGTTGTTAACTTCCTCTCTTTCTGTTCTCTTGAGGAAGGCTTGCAGTGCTATAAATTTCACTCTTTGGACTGCCTTTGCAGTATCCCAGAGGTTCTGTTACTTTGTGTCTTCATTATTATTTTATTCCAAAAATTTGGTAATTTCTTTCTTAATCTCATCTATGACCCAGCTATCATTCACCATACAGTTATTTAGTTTGCATGTTTTTGTATGAATATGCAGATTCCTGTTGTTACTGAGTTCAGCTTTTATTCCATGATGGTCTGAGAAGATGCAAGGAATAATTTCTATTTTTTAAAATTTGCTAAGGTTAGACTCGTGATCTAAGATGTGATCGATTTTGGACTATGTCCCGTGGGCTGCTGAGAAGAAGGTGTATTCAGTTTTGTTATGATGAAATGTTGTGTAGATGTCTGTTAGATCCAAATTTTGAATAGTTAAATTCAAATCTGAAATTTCTTTGCTAACTTCTTATTGGAGGATCTATCCAACACTGCCAAAGTAGTGTTAAAATCTCTGACTATTATGGAGCTGGAGGAAATCAAGTTACTCATGTCTGTTAGAGTCTCTCTTATAAATTGAGGCGCATTCTGCTTGGAAGCATAAATGTTAATAATTGAAATCTCATCATGTTGAGTGTTACCCTTAACAAATATCAAGTGACCATCCTTATCTTTCCTTACTTTTGTTGGTTTAAAGCTGATTGTATCTCTGAATAAAATTGCAAGACATACTATTTCCGCTTTCCATTTTCCTGGGATATATATGACCATCCCTTCACCTTGAGTCTATATTTATCTTTTAAGGTAAGATGATATTCTTGTATGCAGCAGATACCTTGCCTGAGTTTTTGTATCTAGTGAGCCAACCTGTGCTTCTTTAGAGGACAACTTAAGCCATTCACATTAATTGAGAATATTGATAAGCCTGATAGAATTTTGGGTATTGAATTCTTTGAAAGTCCAGTAGATATTTTTAATCCTTTCACCACTCTGGGGTTTGGAATTTGATCAAAAGTTTCTGAGTGAGTTTCTTTCGTGGTGGAGGATTGTACTGGTCATTATGGAGGATAGGTCTGAGAATATCCTGAAGAACTGGTTTAGTTACGGCAAATTTCTTCAACAGGTGTATGTCATTAAAGTGTTTAATTTCTCTATCATAATTGAAACTCAGTTTATCTGGATACAGGATCCTGGGCTGAAAGTTACTTTGTTTTAGGAGATTAAAAGTTGATGAATTCCCTCTTCTAGCTTGAAAGATATCAGTAGAGATATCTGCAGTTATTCCAATATTCTTCTCCTTATAGATTATGGTTTTCTTACATCTGGCTACTCTTAGAATTTTCTCCTTCATATTAACTTTAGTGAAGTTAATTATGATGTGCCTGGGAGATATCTTATTCGAGTTGAGTCATGCTGGGGTTCTGAAACTGTCTGCTATCCAAATTTCAGAATCTCTTGGCATGTCTAGGAAGTTCTCTTTCATAATCTCATGAAAAGGAGACCCTGTGCCTTGCAAGGCAACTTCGTTTCCTTCAGGGATTCCTACAAGGCAAATATTAATTTTCTTTGAATTATCCCAGAGCTCTCTAAGAGAATGATCCATTTTTCTCCATTTCTCTTCCTTTTTGAGAGTTTGGGACCGTTCCAAAGCTTTGTCTTCAATGTTAGAAATCCTTTCTTTGGCTTGCTCCATTCTGTTACTGAGGGTTCTACTGTATTTCTCAGATCTTGGAGGGCTGGAAATTCTTGTCTCAATGTGTCAAAATCTTTGGTGATTTTGTCTTTGAATTCCTTGAATTCTTCAGACATCTTTTGAAATGCTCCTTGAATTTCTAATTCCAACTTTACCTTTATTCTATTAATCTTATTTGCAATTCAAATTCTGAATTCAATTTCTGACATCTCAGCCATCTGTTCATGAATGGTATTTTCAATTGTGTCTGCCATTTCGTTCCTTGTGGGGGGGGGTTGTTCTATTCTGGCTATTCATGTTACTGAAGTTTTCCCACTGATTCTGCCCCATGATTATTTTAGACCATTTGGCTAGGTGAACTGATAAGGAGAAGTTGGGTTGGGGGATCCAGGAGTAGTGATTAACCAGGTCTTTGCCAAAAAGGTGGGACTGGTGTCTGTACCTTTTCCCCTAGGGCTTTGCCAAGGACCCCTACAGTGCTATAGCCTGAGAAATTGGGGACCTTCTTGGTGTGGTGGGTATACGTGGGTGGTGTGGTGGGTCTGTATTGTTTTCAGCTGGTCTCTGTGCTACCCTTTGAATCAGTTAGGCTGGGTTGAAGTCTCAGCTGTGGGCAATTACCAGCAATTGTGTCGCCCCCCCCCCCCCACAGGCAACAATTGGAAAAGTAAAATAAAATCTTCCCACAACCACACACCCAGGGTACCACTTTGGTAGTCTTCAGGTGATTTGCCCAGTTCCAGAGGTCCATAAATTGTCCCAGTCATCATGGGTCTCAGGTGAGAGATTTCAAAAGATCTCCAGCAACTAGATAGCAAGGGTCTGCTGGAAGCTCAAGTATGACCTCCTCCAGTGCTCTGTGAGGTCAGAAGGACCCATCCAGCAAATAAATTAGTCTGGGAAGGTTGATGCCTCCTTCCCCACCTTGCACCTCTGTCACACCCAGTCACTGGTAACATCACAGTGTTGTGAGCCAGTTCTCTCTAATGTGCAAATGCTTCAGGGATTTGCAACTGCCTGAGTCACAGGGAGATCTATATCTCCTCAGCCAGGCTGTTGCTCTCTGCCACTATCTGGCAGGGGGAAGTGAGGCCTGATAACCTCGGTTGCTTAATGGAGGCTGGGGCAGTTCACTCAGTTCCTGCTCCACCCCTGATTAATGTTGCTGACAGAACAGAACAACTTAGCAGAATTTGTTTCTGTCCCAGCTATATTACCTTGTGGATCAGACAGTGTTTGAGTTCACAGAAACTGTGACTCAGCCCTGGTCTGTGCTTCTGCCTGGTCTCAGCTGCAGTCTGTGTTGGGGTGGGCACAGCTAGAGCTCACACTTAGCTGTCAGTCTCAGATTCAGCCTACCTGCCTTTTTCTCAGCTATGATCCCCTGAGGGCCAGGTATGTCTTAGGCTCAGTAAAGCAATCCTCTGTGTCAGCCCCACCCTGAGAGTCTGCCATCTCTGTGCACACATATTCTGTCCAGGCCAGTACTGCCTCAGGCATACCTTTTACTCATGGGGTCTGTGTTTATGTCCTAGATCTGTTCTGCCAGTGGTGGCCACTGGAGAAGATGCCCAGCTTCCTCTGGTGGCCCAAGAAATGACAAAGGAGATACAAATGAAGGTGCCATGCATAAACAAATGACAGCAATGTCAGAAATCAAATTCAGAATATATATTGCAAATAAGATAAATGGAATGAAAGAAGAAAAGATAGGCTCAGTGCCTGTGGCTCAACGGGCTAAGGTGCCAGTCACGTACACCTGAGCTGGCGGGTTCAAATCCAGCCCGGGCCCACCAAATAACAATGATGGCTGCAACCAAAAAAAAAAAAAAAAAATGGCCGGACGTTGTGGCAGGTGCCTGTAGTCCCAGCTACTTGGGAGGCAGAGGCAAGAGACTAACTTGAGCCCAGGAATTGTAGGTTGCTGTGAGCTGTGATGCCACGGCACTCTATCCAGGGTGACAGCTTGAGGCTCTGTCTCACAAAAAAAAAAAAAGGAGAAAAGATAGAAATTGAATTCTAAAGAGTAGTTGTCTCAAGAAATTGATGAATTCAAAGTCCAAGTCACGAAAGATATGGACATAATGAGAAAAGAGATAGTAGAGCTCAAGGAAATGAAAAAGTTAGTTGAGGAGCTCAAAAATACAGTAAATCCCTTAGTAATAGAGTTGACCAGGCAGAATAAAGGATCTCTGAAACTGAATGTTCAATGCTTTTGAATGTTCCCAAATATTCAAAGACAGACAAATGGAGAGCATAAACTGATCCTACCCTGAGAGAGTTGTGAAATCATTCCAAGAGATCAAACATCCATCTTATAGAAATTCCCAAAGGAGAAGAGAATGGTCCTAAAGGCACAGATGCTCTACTTCAACAGATTTTGGAGGAGAATTTCCCAAACATTGCAAGAGATACAGAACTTCAGATAACAGACAGTTTCAGAACTCCAGCAAGACTCAATCCAAATAAAGCATCTCCTAGACACATTGTGATTAACTTTACCAAAGTTAAAATGAAGGAGAAAATTCTGCAAGCAGCGAGAGATAAGAAAAGCATCACCTACAAAGGGAAAAATATCACCAAGACCACAGATCTCTCAGCTGAAATGTTTCAAGCCAGAAGAAGATGGTCATTGACCTTCAGTCTCCTAAAACAAAATAACTTCCAGCCCAGGATCCTCTGAAACTCACCTAACCTGAGTTTCATTTGTGATGGAGAAATCAAATATTTTAATGACATAGACATGTTGAAGAAATTTGCTATAACTAAACCAGCTCTCCAAGATATTCTTAGACCGTCCTTCACATGAACAGTGCAATGCTCTACCTCCAAAGTAAACTCACTCAGAAATTTTTGAACAAAACTCAACTTCCATAGCAGTGAAAGGATTAAAATTGTCCACTGGACTTCCAAAAATCATGACACCCAAAACACAACCAGGCTTATCAATTCTCTCAATTAATGTGAATGGTTTAAATTGTCCTCTGAAGAGGCAGGGGTTGGCTCAGGTTGGCTGACTGGATACATAAACTCAGATTGGATATCTGCTATATACAAGAATCTCACCTTACCTTAAAGGCTAAAAGTAGACTGAGGGTGTTGGGATGGAATTGAATAATACAAGCAAATGGAAACCAGAAAAAAGCAGGGGTTGCAATTTTAGTAGCAGATACAATTGGCTTTAAACCAACAAAGATACAGAAAGATAAGTAAGGTCACCACATATTTGTCAATGGAAACACCCAACATGAAGAGATTTTGATAGTTAACATTTATGCACCATTCCAGAATGCTCCTCAATTCATAAAGCAGACCCTAATGGATATGAACAACTTGATATCTTCCTGCACTATAATAGTTGGAGATTTTAACACCCCTTTGACAGTTTTAGATAGATCCTCCAAGAAGAAACTAAACAAAGAAATATTAGAATTAAATCTGACCCTAGAACAAATGGACTTTACAGAACTCTACAGAACATTTCACCCTAATAAAACTGAATAGACATTCTTCTCATCAGCCAGCCCATGAATCATCCTCCAAAATAGATCATATCCTAGGATACAAGTCTAACCTCAGCAAATTTAAAAGCATAGAAAGTATTCCTTGTATCTTCTCAGACCACCATGGAATAAAAGTTGAACTCAACAGCAATGGGAATCTTCATACTCAAACAAAGTCATGGAAGCTAAATAATATTAGGCTGAATGATAGCAAGGTCAAAGATGAGAATAAGAAGGAAATCACCAAATTTTTGGAATAAAATTACAATGAAACACAAATTATGAAAACCAGTGAAATAGTGCAAAGGCAATCCTAAGAGGGAAATTTATAGCATTGGAAGCCTTCATCAAGAAAACAGAAAGAGGGGACGCCAACAACTTAATGGATCATCTCAAGCAACTGAAAAAAGGAGAACGTTCCAACCCCAACCCCAGCAGAAGAAAAGAAATAACCAAAATTAGGACAGAATTAAATGAAATTGAAAACAAAAGAGTCATTCAGAAGATCAACGAAACAAAAACTTGGTTTTTTGAAAAGATTAACAAAATTGATAAACCTTTGGCCAATCTAACCAGAAATAGAAAAGTAAAATCTCTAGTATCGTCTATCAGAAACCATAAAGGAGAAATAACAGCAAACACTTCAGAAATTAAAAACCCTGAATGATCACACAGCTTCCTTGCAACTGGGCATGGTGAGTCTGAGGAAAGAAGACTCCAAGCATCTCTGGCTGGTGGGGTCTTCCCAGATGCATCTCTTTGGGGACACAGGGAGTGTGAGACTTCTAAACTCTATGAGGAGGACAAAAGCAGTGGAGAACTGGCAAATGATTGTGTGTGTTCGTTCAGTCTAATCCCACCATCAGCTTTAAGTACAGCAGCAGTGAGATTGCAAACTGGAAAGGCCTTACCTGTGAGCTGTTTGGGGTTTTTTTTGGACTTGGCATTCAGTTGAACTACCTTGGAAGAACTTGGGCAAGAGTGCAGAGGACTTTAAACATTGTCTAGGGCCCGAAACTAAGCCACTGAGCCAGACAGAGCTAATAGTGTTTGACTGTGGGCCACACGGAGCCATTTAGGGGAGAACTGCCCCGGCAAGCTCTGCCCTCAGGGTCACAGAGCAAGGATTGGGTGGGAGCAAATAATCTAGTGACTGAGCAACCTAAAAGTGGGGACTGAGATGCCTTGCTTCAGGGGCATAGAATGAGACCAGTTTTGGCACACTGGGTAAGTGGATAGCCACTTCAGGAGTGATCCCTGCAACAAGTGCTTTCCTGGGAAAGCTTCTGCTTAGCCAAGGTTAGCAGTTTAAAGTGCCTTTTAAGCAGGCTTAGGAGAGATTTAGGATCTCTACCCTGCGGGGTTTGAGAAATCAGTAGAGGCCTCCAGTCTCCATCTCATACAGCCATATCAGCATTGATCTTAACATCTCATACCCCAGAAGATCACCTGTTGCCCAGACAATATTCAGCAAGATATATATATATATTGCTTTGTTTTTGGTTTTTGTTTGTTTGTTTGTTTTTTGTTTTCTTTCTTTCTTTCTTTTTCTTTTTTTTTTTTGAGACAGAGTCTCACTTTATTACCCTTGGTAGAGTGTCATGGAGTCACAGTTCACAGCAGCCTCCACCTCCTGGATTTAGGTGATTCTCCTGTCTCAGCCTCCCAAGTAGCTGGGACCACAGGCACCCACCACAACTCCCAGCTATTTTTTTGTTGCAGTTTGGCAGGGCCGGGTTTGAACCCGCTGCCCTCAGTATATGGGGCCAGTGCCCTACTCACTGAGCCACAGGCACTGCCCTTTGTTTTCTTTTTTTAATTTCAACATTTTCCCTATAGATTTTTCCTTAGTTTTTCTTCTCTTTTTTTCATTCTTTTCTTTCTTCATTTTTCCAGTTTAAATATAATTTTCCATTGTTGCCTTTTTCAACAGTTAGAACTTCATTTTTGCTAGTGTTTCTACTCCTATTATTTGGTATTTCCCCCAATTTTATCCCATAAAGTTTTCTGGTTGGTTGTTTTGGTTTGATTTATAGCATTTTTGCCTTTCCTCTCTACTTGGTGTAGGTGGGGTACTGTGTTCAAACAGGCTAGCAAAGAGTTGCTGACTTCAAGGGAACCACCCAACCTGGCAGCCCCAGCCCCAGAAGATGGGGTTTTTTAAGGTGGGATCAAAGTACCCTACTGTACACCTATATTGCTCCTATCACCTTTCTGTGCCTATCTTATTTTTGTCAATATTCCCTTTTACCCACCCCCTCTACTTTCTCTTTTTTCTTTTCTTTTATTTCTTTTATCCCTTCTTTCTCTTCAATCATCTCATTGAAACCCTAGTCCAGAGACATGGCAAATTAAAGATCAAGAGGAAGTGAAAGGAAAATTAGGGCAAGGAAACAGATGAAAGAAATCAATCATGAGGAAGAATCAGTAGAAAACTCCTGGCAACACAAAAACCAGTCCAGTGCAAACTCCCCAAGGGACCATGAGGTAGTTACTGAAGAGGATTCCACCTATAAGGAAATGTTAGAAATGACAGAAAGGGAGTTTAGAATACAGATGATGAAAACAATGAAGGAAATGATGGAAACAATGAAGGAAATTCCAGATAAAGTTGAAAATAACCAAAAGGAAATAAAAAAACAGAATCAAATAAGAGATGGATGATATGAAGAATATAGAAAGGATATAGCAGAGCTGAAGGAACTGAAGCAGTCAATTAGGGAACTTACAGATGCAATAGAAAGTATCAACAACAGATTAGACTATGCAGAAGAAAGAATCTTGGAGGGAGAGGACAAAGCACTTGAGATAGCTCAGATAGTTAAAGAGGCAGAAAAGAAGAGAGAGCACGCAGAATGTTCACTGACAGAATTATGGGACTTCATGAAGTGTTCAAATATATGACTTACAAGTATCCCATAAGGGGAAGAAGAATGCCCCAGGGGAATGGAAGCCATACTAGAGAATATTATAAAAGAAAATTTCCCAAATATCACCCAAAATTCTGACACACTCCTTTCAGAATGATATCGGACCCCAGGTCACCCCAACTCTCACTGAGCTTCTCCAAGACATATTGGGATGAACCTATCCAAAGTCCAGACAAAAGAAAAGATTCTTCAAGGGGCCAGGAGTAAGTACCAGATGATCTACAGGGGCAAATCCATCAGGGTGACTGCAGACTTCTCTAATGAAACTTTCCATCTTCCATCTGTGCCTATCTTCTTTTTGTCAAAATTCCCTTTTACCCAACCCCTCTACTTTCTCTTTTTTCTTTTCCAAGCAAGAAGACAATTGTCATCTACCTTTAATATACTTAAACAGAGAAATCACCAGCCCAGAATTCTATACCCTGCTAAGCTAAGATTTAAAATTGATGAAGAAATCAAATCATTTACTGATATACACACATTGAGGAAATTCACCACAACAAGACCAGCTCTACAGGAAATACTTCAACCTGTTCTACACACTGACCATCACAATGGATTGACAGCAAAGTAAGAACTCAGAAATTAAAGGATAGAATCTAACTTCCACACCGATGCAAAAGGTAAAACTAAGCAATGGACCCTCACAAAATACAATTAACAGAACACTACCACACTCATCAATTATCTTAATAAATGTTAATGGCTTGAATTCCCCACTGAAGAGTCATATATTGGCTGACTGGATTAAAAAACAAGCCGTCCATTTGATGTCTGTAGGAAACACACCTAGCTTCAAAAGTCAAATTAAAATTCCAAGTTAAGGGTTGGAAGACAATTTTTCAGGCAAATGGAATTCAGAAGAAAATAGGAGTTGTAATCTTATTTTCAGATACATGTGGATTTTAAGCAACTAAAGTCAAAAAAGGCAAAGATAGTCACTTTATATTGGTACAACAAGAAGACGTTTCAGTTCTAAATATTTACACACCCAATTTAAATGCTGCCAGATTCTTGAAACAGACCTTACTCAGTCTGAGCAATACGATATCCTATAACACTATAATAACAGGGGAGTTTAACACTCCTATTATAGAGCTGGACAGATCTTCCAAACAGAAATTGAACAAGGATATGAGGGACTTAAGTGAGACCCTAGAACAACTGTGCTTGATAGATGGATTAGAACACTCCATCCCAAAGATAAAGAGTATATATTCTTCCCATTGCCTCATGGAAAATTTACTACTATTAAAACCTCTGTAATACTGCAAAGGCAGTCCTTAGAGGGAAATTTATAGCACTACAAGCATTCCTCAAGAGAACAGAAAGAGAGGACGTTAACAACTTAATGGGACTTCTTAATCAACTGGAAAAGGAAGAACATTCCAATCCCAAACACAGCAGAAGAAAAGAAATAATCACAATTAGAGCAGAATTAAATGAAATTGAAAGTAAAAGAATTATACAACAGATCAATAAATCAAAAAGTTGGTTTTTTGAAAAGTTCAATAATATAGATAAAGCTTTAGCTAACCTAATCAGGAAAAAAAGAGTAAAATCTCTTATCTCATCAACCAGAGAAGGTAAAGACAAAATAACAACAGACTCCTCAGAAATTCAAAAAATCCTTAACAAATATTACAGGAAACTTTACTCTCAGAAATATGAAAATCTGAAGGAAATTGACCAATACTTGGAAGCATGCCACCTTCCAAGACTTAGTCAGAAAGAAGTGGAAATGTTTAACAGGCCAATATCAAATTCTGAAATAGCATCAACTATACAAAATCGCCCTAAAAAGAAAAGTCCTGGACCAGATGGCTTCATGTCAGAATGCTACCAAACCTTTAAAGAAGAACTAGTACCTATATTATTCAACCTTTTCCAAAATATAGAAAAAGAAGGAATACTACCCAACACATTCCATGAAGCAAACATCACCTTGATCCCTAAACCAGGAAAAGACCCATCAAGAAAAGAAAATTATAGACCAATATGACTAATGAATATTGATTCAAAAATATTCAATAAGATCTTAGCGAACAGAATCCAGCAATACATCAAACAAATTATACACCATGACCAAGTGGGCTTTATCCCAGGATCTCAAGGCTGCTTCAGTATACGAAAATGTATAAATATAATCCAGCACTTAAACAAACTAAAAAACAAAGACCATATGATTGTCTCAATTGATGCAGAAAAATCTTTCGATAATATCCAGCATAGCTTCATGATCAGAACACTAAAGAAAATTGGTATTGAAGGAACATTTCTTAAACTGATAGAGGCCATCTACAGCAAACCCACAGCCAATATCATATTGAATGGAGTTGAATTGAAACCATTCCCACTTAGATCAGGAACCAGGCAAGGTTGCCCATTTGTCTCCTTTGCTCTTTAACATAGTAATGGAAGTTTTAGCCATTGCAATTAGGGAAGAAAAGGCGATCAAGTGTATCCACATAGGGTCAGAAGAGATTAAACTTTCACTCTTCACAGATGATATGATTGTATCTCTGAAAAACACCAGGGATTTGACTATAAAACTTTTCAAAGTGATCAAGGAATACAGCAGTGTATCAGGCTACAAAATCAACAGTCAAAAATCAGTAGCCTTTATATACACCAACAACAACCAAGCCAAAAAAACAGTCAAAGACTCTATTCCTTTCACAGTAGTGCCAAAGAAGATGAAATATTTGAGAGTCTACCTAACAAAGGATGTAAAAAAATCTCTATAAAGAGAACTATGAAACTCTAAGAAAAGAAATAGCTGAAAATGTCAATAAATGGAAAAACAAACCATGCTCATGTTTGGGAAGAATCAACATTGTTAAAATGTCCATACTACCCAAAGCAATATACAATTTTAATGCAATTCCTATTAAAGCTTCATTGTCATATTTTAAAGACCTAGAAAAAATAATACTTTGTTTTATATGAAATCAGAAAAAACCTCAAATAGCCAAGATATTACTTAGAAATAAAAACAAAGCAGGAGGAATCATTCTACCAGACCTGAGACTGTACTATAAATCACTAGTAATCAAAACAGCATGGTACTGGCACAAAAACAGAGAAGTAGATGTTTGGAACAGAATAGAGACCAAGAGATGAACCCAACTACTTACCGCTATGTGATCTTCGACAAGCCAATTAAAAACATTCAGTGGGGAAAACACTCCCTTTTTAACAAATGGTGCTGGAGACCTGGCTGGCAACCTGTAGAATACTAAAATTGAACCCACACCTTTCACCACTAATGAAGATAGACTCACACTGGATTAAAGATTTAAACTTAAGATATGAAACTATAAAAATACTAGAAGAAAATGCAGGGAAAACTCTTGAAAGAATTGGCCTGGGCGAATACTTTATGAGGAGGACCCCCCCCCCCCCAGGCAATTG
>CAUYRH010000154.1:0-28925 GCA_963574655.1 Perodicticus potto
TATTTTTCTGTGTTTTACAACTTTTCTGCAATGCTACTACACTTATTTACCTTAATTTCTTTTTTTTTTTTTTTTTGAGACAGTCTCAAGCTGTCACCCTGGATAGAGTGCCGTGGCATCACGGCTCACAGCAACCTCCAACTCCTGGGCTCAAGCGAGTCTCTTGCCTCTGCCTCCCAAGTAGCTGGGACTACAGGCATCCGCCACAACGCCCAGCCATTTTTTGGTTGCAGCCGTCATTGTTGTTTGGTGGGCCCGGGCTGGATTCGAACCCACCAGCTCAGGTGTACGTGGCTGGCGCCTTAGCCTGTTGAGCCACAGGCGCCGAGCCATCTTAATTTCTAAAACAATTGAAAAACATCCTAAAAGTTTAGGAGATAATCTAATTATCAGACAGAGACCCTTAGCTAGTGTTAAGGAGATATTATAAGCACCATGTTGGAATCTAAGACTCCTCACCTCAAGTCCTATGTTCCCTTTATACTCTGCTCCCTCCTTTTCTACTGCAAATATTACACATATTTACCTATCAGACTTTATCTTCCCTTCCTTTTCTTAGGTAGAAGAGAAAAATTGCTTCAAACACATTGTTTGGTCATAGAAAAATATCTCCATGCATTTTCCCAAGGAAATTGCTTCAAGCATTCAAGCATTTTTCTTTTCTCTAGCCAAAGTTCCAAAATGTTTCAGAGATATACCTGGAATTTAGATTGTATTATAGAATAGATGAATATTCGAGTTGATCAATATGTAAATAAAATTATTTCCGATTTTTATAAAATGGTACTGTTTCTATAATAGAGTATGGCTTCAATCCAAATAAAATGGCAGCTATTTAAAAGTGTTCTTCAATTTGTTTGCCCTTCAAAAGGCATGGGTGTGCTAATGTAATTAATTGAAATAATAGATTTAATAACTGCAGTGATTTTTTTTCTTGCCATTCAACATCTAAGCCAATAGCAATTTCATTTGGCTTTACATTGGGGATCAACACATTCTTGGACCATTCTCCTAAGAATAAGAACCTTTGGGCCATAAATGTTGGAACTTGTGACTTTTAGTCCTGGAAATTCTCTGTTGGACGAGAGTAGACCTGTCACAGAAGGCAGCTAGAGTTAGGAATCTTGGTTTTCTTTGAATCGAAGTGTATGGAAGCATCCAGTGTCAGTGTTCTTTGTTTAAAGACACTGTCTCTGCTTGCCAGGGTCCAATTGTGACAGTACTTCAGGTCACCCTTAGCTGAAGGCCAGATCATTCTTTCCCTTAGAACTTTCTCTGTTCTAACATTATTTGCTCCAATGACTTTTCCCCTTGGCATTCTCTGAGTTTCTGAGCTTTAGACCTTTTCTTAAGTTGTAACCAAAGCTTCCCAATGTATTTCTGATTGAGCCCCCTTTAATAAGTATGGGTGACATCTCATTTCTCTACCTGGAAATTCTGCCAGTACACCTGACCTCCCATCAGAAGGGTCAGTTCTTCTGACCACAAGAATTTAGGAATTTTTTTCCTATCTACATGCCCTCCTCCCATTGGTGTCTCAGAAACTCTGATACATAACGTCCCTTCCGAATGGTATCTATTATCACTGACTTAAAATCATTGAACTAATCCAATTCTCTAACTTTATAGATTAAAAATTGTTGGCCCCAATTTTTAATTTATCCAAATAATGATGCACTTATGAAAAATACAGATCTGTAAACTTAGTTTTCTTATTCCCAATCTGGACCTCTACAATAGAGCTGGGTGTCAAACTTGGACCTCTTGGCTTCTAGTTCAATTTCTGTATACTTCCTTGAATATCACTTCCAACTTTTATATCCTAACCATCCCCAAACTGTTATCTCACCAATAAGCCCTCACCCTAGTGATCAGAGAAGTCAACCAAGTCCCCATGATGGGTACACACTGGGACACAGTTACTGAATGTGTGATTTGCCAGGGTTTACGTCCCATTAAGATGAGCACCCACTTACCAAACACCTTTTCTATGTTAGGTTAGTTCCTAGAAATATAAATAAAAACTTCATAGGAGCTAGCAGCTTAAAGGTATTATTTGAGAAATATTTCCCAGCTGCTACCAATTTCTTTTCCATATGATGACCTAGAGAATAAGGACATTATTTTCTTCCTCTGCCTTCCAAATTTTCCTAACATCAGTGGAAATAACAATATCCATTTAGTAGGCTAAGCACCGAATTGGTTGCTCTCATTTATTCTCAGCTTTAACTTCTCTCCCTAGTCACAAAATGAGGAAGTTGAGGCAACTATCACAAAGTTCCCTTATCACCTCTAACATTCTGTGATGTTCAGTAACCCAAATTCTTGTTGACCTGATGGAAATTCTTGCCATTTTTCTATAATGAGCCACTATTAACCAAGATTATAAAATGACTCATGAAACTAGAGATTTGTTTGTGGTGAGGGTCAAGTTATAGCACCCACATACATAGTAAATTTCTCACTATAATGTGAAAAACATGTAGCATAGGTGTGATATAAATGATATAAACTCTTTCAAGAGGCAACTCTACCCTATCCTGACATTTCTTAAACCATATGTTTTCCATTATTTAGCCAAAAATTACCAGGGACATTTCCCATGGCCAAGCCCATTCCACAGATAAATAAAGTGAGAGATTGGTGACCAGTCTTCTACAAGCCTGTATTAGAATGGAAGATTCTAGGTCACAAATATCCCTGCCAAATAACATATCCTCCCATTGTCTCGAAACAAGCCAGTTCATCATCACTAACCAAGATGTTATGTCAAATGCTGACTATGATGTATATAGTCAACCAGAGTTTCATTTCAAAACAAGCATTTCAACTCATACAATAACATTCCTAGCATTGAAGGTGAGAGAGGAGACCCAGGAAGAGTGAGGTCTAGGAGAACAAAGGTCTTTTCAAGGAGACCCCAAGCACACACCTGCAAGGTCCTTCCCATGGTGACTCAGCTCTTAGGAATTTGTGGACTTAATTTCCTGGGACCTGGAAATTTCCAATTCTGTGAAATTCAGTAGTTTTTTGAGAGGATGGAGCAGCTTCTCCAGCTCGATTCAAACTGACCAATGAGAAAGGTACCTGTGGGTTGAACTTTTTGATTAGAGATAAAAAGGGAAACACCAAGCCAGTCAGGGAGTGTGGCCATTTTGAGATTTTGAGATTTGCTATAGCTCCCGTGGCTGAATAAAGCATTTCTCCTCTTAAATATTGGGTTTAGGTGTTTGTTCTCTCCACTGGGCCTCATCTTCCCACAACAAAGGGAGTAAATAATCTTGGCATCCATGGAAAATATGGTCACCATCAAAGGTAGGCAAATTCCATGACAGACATTAATGATCCCCACATCCTGGTATCCATGGCCCTGAGGGCACCCCTGTCCTTGAGTGCACGGTGGACTTTTTTACTCACTTCTAAGGAAGGAAATACACCAGAAATACACCAGAATAATGAGTCACTTCAGAAGTTAGGTTACAAAGAGACTATGGCTTCTGTTACCTCAAGTCTCTCTGTCTTCTCTCTATGGGGGTGGGGGAGAATTCGTGGAGCCCTTGTGCTGGAAGAAACAATTTTCCCTAAAAAAGGCCAAGTGTCAAGATGCTAACAACTCCAGCAACAGCTAACAAGGATGTCTAGACTATTAATGGCCGTGTGAGTGAACTTGGAAGCTGGTTCTCCCTTAATTGAGCTCCCTGACTTGAGTCTTCTGGGACTGCCACCCCAGAAAGCACCTTGTCTGTGATAGGTGAGGGACTCTGAGCCAGAGGGACCCTGCTGAACTGTACCTGTATTCCTGAACTGCAGAAACTGTGAGGTAATAAACATTGCTTTAGGCTGTGAATCTGAGGACAATTTGTTGTGCTATGACAGATAACCAAATCCCACCAAACTAATGTCTTTGACCTCCCAGGTTTACTTAGGGTGGCTTAGTCTCCTAAGAGAAATTTGCAGTTCATGCTCTCACATTAGCTATCTTCTTTTCAGCACCAGGGAAAATTCATGAATGGTTCACAGCTGTCCCTCTTTCTCCAAGAGGAACACCCTAGTACCATCTGCCAGCAGGGAGCCAGCCAGCCCATTGTCCTCAACAGTAACAGAAATCCCAATTCAAGTATTCCCACTTCCTCACACTCATGTTCAAGCAGAGCTTCTGAAGTTCCTTTTTGGCAGATGTGTCTCGTACTGTGTCTTCAATCTAACAATTGCATTATCCAGCCCTCCGCCCTGGGGCATACCTGCTGCACCAGCTGCCCAGTGCTTTTCCAAAGCCAGTGCCCACTGTATTGGGGGGATACCACATGTTTTCATTTCAGCTCCATGTGCAGGCCTATCTGAGAGCATTCCTATATTTCAAACTTTCTTTAGGTAAAAAGAACTGAGACTTTTTATATATCTTTTAAGAGAATAGCTTCTGGCTTCTAAAACATTTACATAAACAAAAATACAACTTGTTTCACATTTGCCACCATTTTAAAAACACAGAAATACCACTTTTCTTAAAAATTGCACCAAAATAGTGATAAAATGATTTCTTAGGAATGCAAATCCACACAGACCCAGAGAAGACTGATCCATATGTTCAGAGCACAGTTTTAAAAAAAAGAAAAAAGAAGAAGAAAAAACACCAGAGAATTAGGGATCTGGAAGGATATAAAAAACTCTTAAGAATTTTATCAGGATAAGAAGTGGGGTTTTTAACGATCTAAATAATCTACTGGACATAAAAGTGTGTGTTATAATATTTAATAAACCACCACCCTCCCCAGTGAGTACTGATGTCATCTATTCTGGTTGTGAGGACCATACCAAGTAGTAAAACCTTCCAGGAGCACATTCACCTGTAATGACAAGAACGCTGAAGGCTTGGACTCAGACAAGCTCAGACTCCAGACAGACCCCTGCAGGGAGGATGGGAATTTGATGATGAAATAAACAGGGGGTCAGGGAGGACCACTTTGCTTTTTCATCTAATTTTATCTACTCTGGGCTGATGTTGATGCAAAAATTTTCATGTTCTATACTTCATGTTATTTGAATAAAAATATAATGTTTTTGATTTCTTTTTTCAATTGACTAGTCTAGCCCCAAATAGGGAGCACATTAAAAATATGGCAGGATTAAACTCCATGAGAACCATATAATGTCACCACTATTGGTGTGGTTTCTGACCTTAATAGTAATTGTAGTTCCTAAGGCGCCAAATGACATGTAAAGTCTCCCGTCATAGGAGACTTGGGCTAACTGCAAAACAGAAAAATAGCCATTCATTGTCACGGGTGCCTGTAGCCCCAGCTACTCAGGAGTCTGAGGCAAGAGAATTGCCTAAGCCTAGGAGTTGGAGGTTGCTGTGAGCTGTGTGATGCTATGGCACTCTACCGAGGGTGATACAGGGAGACTCTGTCTCTACAAAAAAAAAGAAAGAAAGAAAGAGAGAAAGATTTGGGGGGGTGCTTGTGGCTCAAAGGAGTAGGGCACTGGCCCCATATGCCAGAGGTGGCAGGTTCAAACCCAGCCCCAGCCAAAAACTGTAAAAAAAAAAAAAAACTTTCATTATCACCCAAAGTCATAGAATCTGAACAGTCTTATGCCGAGTGACAGTTGGGTCAAGGAAGAGATAAAGAAAGAAATCATTAACTTTCTCAAACATAAAATAATGAAGACACAAACATCCAAAAACTGTGGGACAGTATAAAAGCAGTCCTAAGAGGGAAATTTATTGTGTTAGATCCTACATCTGAAAAACGGCAAGAGAGCCATCAACAACCTATTGAATCATCTTAAATAAATGGAAAAGAAAGAGAAATCCAATCCCAAATTGAGCAGAAGAAAAGAAATAACAAAAATTAAATCATAAATAAATGAAATTTAAAATTAAAAAATAATTCAGAAAATTAATGAAACAAAAAGTTGGTTCTTCATAAAGATAAATAAAATCAATAAACCATTGGCTAGATTAACTAGAAACAGAAAAGTAAAATCTTTAATAACCTCAATCAAAAAAGAAAAGGGGAAAATAACAACTGACACCACAGAAGTATAAGAGATCATTTATGACTACAACAAAAAACTCTATGCTTAGAAATTTGACAATGTGGAAGAAATGGACCAGTATCTGGAATCACACTATCTCCCTAGACTTAAGCAGAAAGAAATAGATCTCTTGAATAGACCAATATCAAGCAATGAGATTGAAGAGATAATAAAAAAGCTTCTAACAACAACAAAAACAAAATTCCTGGACCAGAAGGCTTCATATCAGAATTCTATTCAACATTCAAAGATGAGATTGTATCTGTATTGCAAAACCTTTTCCAAAACATTGAGAAGGAAGTAACCTCCCCCAACATGTTCTATGAAGCAAACATCACCCTGATTCCAAAACCAGGAAAGCACCTAACTAAAAAGGGGAACTACAGACCAATTTTACTAGTGAATATAGATGCAAAAATACTCAATAAAATCTTGGCTAATAGGTTGCAACTACACATTAAAAAATTACACATCATGATCAAGTAAGCTTCATCCCAGGGATTCAAGAGTGGTTTAACATATGTGTTGCTGCCACCCAGCCATCCTAATCAATGACACAGAGGCAGCACCACAGACGGAATGATGGATGGCTGAAGCTCGATCAGGCATTACAGCAAATTTATTTCTTCCAACAAGGCTTATATAGGCACATAACTTAATCAACAAGCACATGACTTAGTCTTATGACTTAAACAATAAACATATGACTTGAATCTGGTCCCAGGACTTTCGCTGCCTGGTGCTTACAGGTCTATGGATAAATCGGATTAACTGATAACCACTTATTATTTAAAACTATCCTTATCAGCTAAGGTTTGACTGGCATAACTGATAACTACTTTACCAAGGTTATTCTTAATGCTAAGTAATAACCCTTTAACCAACCATTTGGAGGCAGTTAATCCTCTTAATGGAGTAGTCTGGAAAATCCCACCAAGTAATAATCCTTTAACCGACCATTTGGAGGCAGTTAATCCTCTTAATGGAGTAGTCTGGAAAATCCCACCAGGATTTTTCCTTTCTAACTCACAAAAGAATTTAAACTGGTCTTCACAAAATGGGAGACTGATTGACCTTACAAGCATGCAGATGACTGTGCCCCTACACATATGCAAATCCATAAATATGATTCATTATATCAATAGAAGCAACAACAAAGACCATCTGATCTTCTCAATAGATACAGAAAAAGCATTTGATAAAATTCAGCATCCTTTTCTAACAAGAACACTTAAGAAAATAGGCATAGATGGCACATTTCTTAAGCTAATTGAAGCCATCTTTGACAAACCCAAAGCTATTATCCTACTGAATGGAGTAAAACTGAAACCTTTTCCACTTAGAACTAGAACCAGACTACAATGTCCATTATCACCACTGCTATTCAACATAGTTTTGGAAGTTCTAGCCAATGCAATTAGGCAAGAGAAGGACATAAAGGACATCCAAATGGGGGCAGAAGAAGTCAAACACTTGCTCCTTAATGATGATATGATCTTATACTTAGAAAACCCCAAAGACTCAACCACAAGACCCCTGGAAATGATCAAGAAATATAATAATATCTCAAGGAATAAAATCAATGTCCACAAATCAGTAGCCTTAGTATACATCATCAAGAGCCAAGTTGAAAAGCAAATCAAGGACAAAATTCCCTTCATGGTAGCTTCAAAGAAAATAAAATACTTAGGAATATACCTAATAAAGAGATGAAGGATGTCTACAAAAGGAATTATGAAACCCTAAGTGAAGAAATAGCAGAAGACATTACCAAATTGAAGAACATGCAATGCTCTTGGCTGGGAAGAATCAACATTGTAAAAATGTCTATTCTACCAAAAGAAATGTACAGATTCAATGCAATCCCCATTAAAATATCAACATCATATCTTGAAGAACTGGAAAAAATAGTACTTCATTTTGTATGGAACTAGAAAAAAAAGTATACCCAAAATAATTATTAGTAATACAAACAGAGCCAAAGGTATCATTCTGCAAGATTTTAGGTTATATCACAAGTCCACAGTGATCAAAACAGCATGGTATTGGGACAAAAATAGAGGGAATAGAGAGATAGTCATATAGAAAAGAATAGAAAACCAAGAAATGAAACAAGTCTCTTAGTGCCATCTGATCTTTGCAAATCAAACAAAAACATACACTGGGGGAAAAGAATCCCTATTCAATAAATACTGCTGGAAGAATTGGATAGCCACATGTAAAAGACTGAAACTGAACCCACACCTTTCATCACTTAACAAAAATTGACTCAAGATGGATAGAAGATTTAAATCTAAGACAGGAAATGATAAAAATCTTAGAAGAAAATATGGGAAAAAATCTTGATGATGTTTAACTGGGAAAAGATTTTATGAAGAAGACGTAAGTGCCAATCACAACAACAACAAAAATAAACAAATGGGACGTGATTAAGCTGAAAAGCTTCTGCACAGCTAAGGGCATGACAATCAAAGCAAATAAATAACCTTCAGAATGAGAAAAGATTATTTGCATATTGTGAATCTGACAAAGGCTTGATAACTAGGATGTATAAAGAACTCAAATTGGTCAATAAAAAAAAGCAAACAATACCATTTACCACTAGGCAAGAGACATGAACAGAAATTTCTCTGAGGAAGACAGATGAATGGTTAACAAATATTTGAAAAAATGCTCATTGTCTCTAGTCATCAGAGAAATGCAAATCAAAAACCCCTGAGATATTATGTAATGCCAGTGAGAATAGCCCAAATCACAAAGTCTCAAAGCTGCAAATGCTGGCGTGGATGTGGAAAGAAGGGAACACTTTCACACTGTTGGTGGGACTTCAAACTATTAAAACCTTTTTGGAAAGAAGTATGGAGAATTCTCAAAGAACTCTAATTAGACCTCCCATTTGATTCTGTAATCCCATTACCAGGCATCTACCAGAATAAAAAGAAAATCATTTTATCATAACAACATCTGCACTAGATTCTTTATTACAGTTCAATTTACAATTGCCAAAATGTGGAAACAACATAAATGCCCAAAATAAATGCCCATAAATAACCCAGGAATGGGGTAATGAACTGTAGTATGTGTATGCCATGGAATCCAATTCAACCATTGAAAAAGATGGAGACTTTACATTTTTTTGTATTAACCTGAATAGAGTTGAAATACATTCTTGTTAGTAAAGTATCACAAGAATGGAGAGGCAAATACCCAATGCAGTCAATACTAATATCATGCCAGTAGATGATCTAATGCACTCCCACACAAAAGAAAAACTCAAATCAATTCAAGATTGGAGGAGGAGAAATGAGGAAGGGGGGAGAGGTAAGGAGGGAGGAGGATGGGTGTGCTTCCATTTAATGGGCAAAATGATAGGTGTATGGCTCACCTCTTGGGGGTGGGACACAATTATAAGAGGGACTCTACTAACCAATACAAATATTGTAACCTGTTTCTTTGTACCCTCAAATTTACCTGAAAAAAATGTGTATAATAATAAAAAATAGCAATTTTTGAATCCCCTTAGACAGAACTCAGAATAATATATTTCATTTATTTCTATGTGATTGACTCTTTTTAACTTTCAGTGAGTCCATCAAATGCTTTCTCATTGACAAATGAGTCAATATTTATCATAAAGAATGAAAGAAATAAAGAGAGATAAGTAGGTGTCTAGAGAGATAAGATCAGTGAACAGGTTATCATGGTCATTTTCCTGAATGAAAATGTTGACAGAATTTCAGTGCCAATGATCAAGTCTTGTGACAATTGCCATGAGAATTGCTGCACAGTAATTATTAGTTTAATAACATAATAAAATGGTTATTTTCCAAAAATCATGTCCTCCTAGTTCATGTAAATTAATTGTTGGACAAATATGGGGAAAATATCTTTGGCCATACTGACAGTATAACTCTACTGGGTGGGGACTATCAAAGGAAATTTTATTCTTTAAAGTTGGAGTCAGACGATTTGGTTTAGAAAATTGGACCCTCCAGCTACTTAGAGACCTGCCTTTGCCACAGTGTGTTTTAATTACTCCTATAAGCTCTTGGCTATTGTGGATTTGTGAATATTTCAAATTGCACAAAGTATAAGATGTCTCAAGTAAAAAGATAGAAATCTCTAGGAAAGTCTAAATATGCAACAATCCTTATTCTTTCACTAACAGACTTTCCCAATAAAAATAAGGCACTTAAATGCATGAACATAATCTAAATGCCATATCATTATAAATTACTTCCCATGTTCTCAGGCTTAAAGATTATTTAAGATCCTGCTAAAAAATTAAAGCCACATGACATTCTGAAATAAAAGTGTGCAGATGTTTGGGGGTTATATTCACCAAAGTATATAACAATATCACTAAAGTGAATAAAATTTTATTTAAAGTATCTCTCTACATACATCTGAGATATCTCATCTATCAATTTTTGCCTACGGAGAGAAAAGGCACCATTTATGTGTTATTATCCTGTGCTGACTCTTAGTGCTTGTGGACAAAACCTAACTTCTTTAACAAATCTTGGAGAAGTGTTCTCCCTGTCTTGTGGAATTTTTGATAGCTATCATGTCAGAAATTCAAAGGCAGAGTCATTAAATACTATTGACTTTTTTTTTTTTTTTAACGTATCACCTCCAGATCATAGCTGCTAAAGATGTCCCTGGAGACAACACCACCAAGCTTACTCTTTGGCCTACCAGGTTGAAGTTTTACCTTCTGCCCTAAGACTGGAATTCTCCCCACTCACTATCCACTTTCCATGTTTGCTTATGAATCAATGACCTGGCCATGTGGAACTCGAGAAAGTGCATTATTGAATTCCCCTCAACACTCCACTGAAAGTCCTGGACCCACCACTATCCCAGTCTGCCTTATTGTTTTGTAAAGTCTCAGAAAACCATCATTGTTTCACTTTGTCTTGATTCAACAAAGCCCTTTCACATCATATGATAAGATATGATATAACACATAACCCTTGATCACTTCAAAGTGTCTGATAATGTTCATGGTTTCAGGCATCTAGTGAGGGTGGGGGTGCAGCTTGGAACACATCCTCTGAGAAGATGAGGTAGGCTACTGTATTACAATATTAAATTTCCCAAATTTGATATTTGTTTTGTGGTTATATAAGAAAATTTCCATATTCTTAGAGAGTGAATAGTGAAGTAGTTAGAGTTAAATAGTTGGAATAGGTAAAGCTCTCAAAAGTTTCATTAATGTTAATAATTCATGTATAAATGCACTTGTGTGTAGATACATGTAGGTGGACAGATTATATATATGGACATACAGATATATTCAGGGAGAGAGAGAGGAACCAGCAGAGCGTCAAGTATCTGAGGAACATGGATGACAGGCATCATGGATTTTATTAGAATATTCTTTATAACATTTTGCTACTTTTTTTTTTCAAAATAACAAACTAAGGAATGTAAAAGTTTCAGGAAAAATTGAAAGCAGAGATTTTGCTGTTGTTTTATTTATAACTTTATAACTTGAGGGTTATAACTTGAAGAGTTTTATAACTCTTTCATAAGAGTGGGGGATGAAGTAAGGTTTGTTTCCATTGTGAGCTTGAAGAAGAAGTGCAGGTCTCCTTCTGCCTCTTTGTACAGTGCCCAGGAACAGGCCACTCTGATCTCTTGGGTGCCAAGAATCAGCGTCTTATAATACTCATTGACACTTGTCCTCTCTCCGCAGTGAACCAGCCAGCTTGGTTTTTCCGTCCACTGTCATGCAGCTAGAGTCCCACAATTCACATTTCCCAATTGCTTTGTAGCTGCTTAATAGATAATGCTCATTCCATTATAGGAAGGTAGGATATTTTTACGTGGACCATTTTATAGAAAGAAAAAGATAGGAGGAAAAGATTAAAGGAACTTTTGAGTCATGGTATAAGTTGCATTAAAACCAAGAATTCCCATCCTTGGAGCTTTTAATGAGGATTAATATAGTAATTTAATTTCAATTCTTACATGATAGTAATCTTTAGACACTAAAAGTTAATAATCTCAGCCATCATTTATCACTCTTTCCAATTATTCTTTCTCTCCTTTCCATATTCCCTGAGGATGTTTCAATCACTAAGCTCCTTTTAGCTATGAAGATTTATTACTTTTGTTGTGTGTGACTGAGTCACTAAACAATAACATGGGATAAAGATTTTTTTTCTTTTGTTACTTTACAGAGTACATTGGGGCGTAACCACAATGCTACTGGAATGCTCAAAGAACTTTAAATCTCAGCATTTTCAATATAAATGCTAAGTCCCAAGTGACTATAGCGAGACCAGTTGTCACTCCCAATTGGAAAAGTTTTTGAACTCCTATAACCCACTTCTTTATTTAAAAAAAACAAAAAAATCAAGTCCACACATTAGAAATTGGTGCTGAGCCATTCTTTGGATACTGCTCCTGTTTTGAAAATGGGTGAGATTAAAGGCTTATGTCAAATTCAGTGCTGATCTTACTTTGGGTTATTCCTAAAGCCTGAATAAGTAAAGGATGCAGGAGACAGGTTGCCAGAAGGTGGGCAGAGCTCTTCCGTTCCCCTGTTGGAGCTTGTGCAAGGGAAGCCCTCCCCAAATTCAGCTACTTTGGCAGCATTTTCAGAGTAAGATGTCAACTAGGTCCAAAAGGTCTAGAAATATAGACTTGCCAAAAATTAAATATTACAATAAATAGGGTGCTGTCCTCTAAAAAAGACTTAAAGTTTGCTTGTGGATGGGGACATTTGAAAGGTTGCTGTGTGAGTTATTGTGAAGGGTAGACAGAGTATTATTTAAAATCACAAAGTTGTGATACTGAATATGGATTGTTGTGGCTCCTAGTAGGCTGAGACAGCCAGTAGATACTTGAGGTGACGCTTACATGAGTTCTGTGTGTGGCTGCACATCGCTTTTAGCTGGGTGCAGTTTTCCATGTACACATAGTGTTTCTCAGGAGCAGAATCCTGCATATGCAAACACAAAATTCATGTTATGGTCAAATTCTCTCATCATATATCAATGCCATTGACATAAATTGACATTTCCTAAACACACCTTGGAGCAGGACTGACTATACAGCTATTAGTGGCTATTTGCAGGCAGGCAAAGTCATGAACCACTATACTTATCCCAAGTCACTCAGCTGTTTATTGCAAAATTATTGGCAAAATCCGGACTATAACCAGCTCTCTAAAACAAAGAGTTGAACTATCTTACCAGGTCACCATGTTATAACATCTGTGAATACAAGGAACAAAGTACAAAACACAGCTGCTTTGGAAGATATAATGTGCTCATCGTGACATGTAATTAGAATGACCATAAGTCTTTTATTTTGTTCTCAGTAACAACAGAATAATGTCTTTGCCTTATTCCTCTTTGTAAATCACTCCAACTAATCCTCTAAAAAGCAAGTGGACAGGATGGAGGGAAATGGAGAGAACTAGCAAAGAGAGATAATAACTCTCAGGGAAGGAAGCACCTAGCCAGCTGGAAGAGTATGAAAAAGGGGAAAAAATGGAATATGGGAAAGACTGAAAAAATGTGTCTGCTAGCTTACAAATAAACTGGTGTCTTTGAGATAAAAACATGTCTAGGTCAAGAGCTCTTGACTCTTGAAACACATGAAAATCTCTAAAGAGGAAGTTTTATAAAAATACAGTTGTGTTTTTGTATAAATACATATATTTATCTTGAGGAGTTGGCTCATGTGATTATAGAGGCTGAGAAGTCTCACAGTCTGCTGCCTGAAAGCTTGTGGCACGGGAAAGCTGATGATGAAGGCAGTCGGTCTGGGAAACAAGGAGAACAGATGGTACAAATTTCAATCTGTGAGCCAGAGTAAATCAAATGAGATGGGATGTCACAGTTCAGCAGTAAGGAAAGAAATAAAGGGGTGAATTCTTCCTTCCTCCACCTTTCCTTCTCTTCAGGCCCTCCATGGACTGGATGGATTCCAGCCATGTTGGTGAAGGCAATCTTCTTTACAAGTCCGCTGATTCAAATGTTCATCTCATATGAAAACATCCTCATAGACACAATTAGAAATAACATTTAATCTGGGGACCCCTCAGCCAGTCCAATTGCCACATAAAATTAACCATCATAGC
Organism: Perodicticus potto; assembly: GCA_963574655.1. Taxonomy (NCBI): domain Eukaryota; kingdom Metazoa; phylum Chordata; class Mammalia; order Primates; family Lorisidae; genus Perodicticus; species Perodicticus potto. The sequence continues at coordinate 14,135 of CAUYRH010000154.1, forward strand.
CAGTTCTACTGATTTAGAATTTCTAATAGTGAAGCCAAGTGTATTTATTTATTAGGGCAGAGTGATTTAGCCGAGTCTTTTGTAAAGGGAACCCTGAGGAGAGATCACATAACACAAGACCAATCACTTAGCTTGAAGGAGGACTTTGTCTTCTATTGCCTTGAAATCATAATTGATGAATTACCTGTTAATCACGTTTGCATATACTATGTCACTAGTGGTCAGGATATACACCAATGATTTTTTTTAATGCAGTTCCTTGTTAAATACAGTTGCTACCATAACTTTCTTCATTCTCTTTTCCCCATAGACAACTATTTAGTATGCTCAGTGGGGATATTTTTATTGTAGTGTGTTATTAAGTATGCACATTTTTAATTTTTACAAATGGTATTTTTATATTGTTTGTGATTTTTCCCATGCTTTCTACTAGATCCTATATAAATAAAACCCATGCAGATTGCTTTCTAAAGAGTAAATCCATGATTTATACCAATGATTTCAATGGTACATATGGTAAATTGTAGTATTTATGTTCTTTGCTATGTACACGTTCAGGGCCCTGTCACATAAATAGGAGGACCTGCCTCTCCCCTTGACACTGGTCTTGGTCATGTGATTTGCTTTGTGGTTCTGCTGAGTTGATGTAAGTAAAAGCTTAAAAAGCAGTTGTGCATTTCCACTTATTTTTGTACCTCTGCCATCATAATGAGAAGACATGATCCTCTTACCTGACTGGCCCCAGGCTGGGAGATACTGAGGCAGTCAACAAGCACATGTTTAAGTGAGCCAGGTGCCTGGGAGATGAATGAACAAGTCCTGCCTACCTTACTGGAATAGATGCATGAGAAGTAAATGTACACTGCTGAGATTTTTTTGGTTGTTTGCAACATCCTTGTTAACATGAGAACAAGCACTTCTTTGCTGATGTTAAATTCAAGCCATCAGTTATGGGAAGACCACCATCTGATTCAAAGACGAAGCAACATTTAGAATTTATTTTAAAATGCAATTTAAGCTTATATATGTAAAACCTGTCACATTCCACAATGTATTTTCATTCTTATCTCATTTAATACTCTCAACTCAAAGCAGCAAGTAAGAAGGTCTTGAAGTTCTCTCTTCCCTCCTTAGTGATTACTAACTCATGTGTTTGGTGCTTTAATTATTTTATCCTGGCCCATAAAGATACATTAATTTCTTCAATAGTACAACCTAATTCCACTGCTTTAACAAGAAGATTGAAAATAGTTTTCTACCAGTAAAGTGGTATAGAGAACCAACTATTCACTTGCCATGGGGGAAATCTTACACATGTGTTAATTTTAGGTTCATCTTGTTGTCACGCTTCTGCCCCAGCCAATCTAAAATCAAGATAAACCAATAAATAAATAAATAAATAAATTTACAAAGTTGAAATAGACAAATTCTATTGCTTGATTGTGTGTATTTCAGCACAGTAAGTTTGCAATCCCTTCAACAGACAAAAAAGCAGATGAACAGCAAAGAATTCTTGGTAGTTTGATTATATAAATATGAATATGAGGACATTTACTTTGATTAGGGCTCCACGGTATAAAACGTGGAATAGTAGAAGGAAAGTCATGTTATATTGTGTTTGTGTATGTCCTTGAAAGGTGAGGAAGAGAACCAACAAAGTTCTCACCCTTTGACTGAGGGGACAGCGAACACTCCTATGTCAAATGTAACAGCAGCGGGAATATCAGCTCCTGTCTAGGAGACCAGCCCTACAGCTACTTCTCTGTGGAAGGGGGTTTAGTGGCAGCACAATTTGTGCAGCAAACACAACTCAAAGGAGATTTTTCTAGAGAAGAAACATGAGGCAGATGGGAAGTTATGAGACCAGTTTCTAGTTCTGGCTCCATCACAATCTCCTGTGTGATTCTGGACAACTCATTTGGCTTCCCTTTGCATCATTTTTCCTGTTTGTAAAATGAGGAATGGGAATGAGGAAGAGCTTTGCCTAAGGTGCCAATTTCTTTTGCTTTAGCAAAGGGAGAAAAAGAGGTGGTGTGGGCACCTTGCCTGTGCTGTGCTTTTGAGACGTAGTCCTAATTGAGTGCCTGACCATCCTCTCTGGAAAGTCTCCTGTTCATTGTCTTGAACGTGACAAATGACTCAAGGAAACTTGAAAGGCCAGCATTTCTCCCAACATTCCCTAACAAGATCAAGGCAAGGTGGGTAGAATACCAAGCAAGTCTTTTCCTGTGCCGATGGATTAGATAATGAGAAGGAAGTCAAAACAATAACCAGCCTTCTCCAGCATCTTCTGCTCTCACAGTATTTGTTTAAAGCTATGCTGACCTACCACAAAAAGCTGCTTTAAAGGATCAGGAACTACCAACTGACTGAGCTGCTCCCAGGAGGAAAGGCCAGACACTGGAGTTGTCTCCACATTTCCCTCTAAAGCAGACTGTGCTTTTAAATGTGATGAGTTGTGATGGGGCTGCTGCTTTGATATGGTCCTCTGTGGCCCTTATGTCAAACAGTAGCCTTGAACTCCACTCCAGGAAAGAGGAGGAGCAGAGAGGTCAATGTTTGGTAACATCTGGGGTAATGTGTCGGCTCAAAAGTCTTCAGAACCTCCTGCCACGAAAAACAGCTGCAGCTTGCAAACGTCTGAACCCTGAGCTTTTTCTGCTTTCTTGTTTTGTCCTTATGTGAAAAAATGTAACTGGATCCACTCCTGCTCAGTCTCAAAGGCAACCCATTTAACAAGTAGGTCCTGGGCCTGCCAGGTATTTGAGAAGAAATGCAATGTCTCAACACCCTGCAACATTTCATCCTCCCATGCTGGAGCTGGCCTTCTTTCAGCCTCTGGCATTGGGCGTGCTACCCTGTCCCCATTAGCCTGTGATTAGTGCCATTAATGAAAATCCGGTTTTACACACTGAAAAGTGATCTGAAGCAGTCTTGAGGAAATGCTATAAAGGCCACCCTGCTGTTAGCAGGAGCCTTGGGCACACCTGCAGTTTTGAGTGGGCTCTTAAAAGGCTCTCTTCCCCTAAATGGAAGGAGTTGCTCAAATATAAATAGTACAATAAATAGTACAATTAGCTTCATTATAGGCTGTGAAAGCCTTTCTCTGCATCTATATAAAGCCCATGCATTCTGTGATAAAGAAGTGAAATGTTAAGTTTTTGTAGCTTGAGGAAACTGGTCATTAACCCTAGCAGGAATTGTTATGCCAAGCCTAACAGTCTTAAACAAGCCTCTGTGGCATTTTCCTCAAGCCAAAGTAAAGAAATACACATTGTTAATTTAAAATAATCATCTGTCTAGTGATAAACTCAAGTATAAATGAAGGAATCTCTTTTATACTATGTAATATCATGGAAAGAGGGAGAGCTTTTACTTCAAAGATACAGTAAAGAATTGCTCAGTGAAATTAGAAAAGTGAAAGGAAAAAAACCAACCAACCAAACAAACAAAGAAAAAAACGTTGATTCCAGCCAGAGAGCTCCTACTATATTGAAATACAGAAAGAAGGTGAAAGATGGTCTCAGAACATTGAAGAACAAAGCAAGCTGTGCAACTTCTTAGAACCCTGTCTGCAAAAGGCACTAAGACCATGGCCATGAGAATGGAGAAAAATATGTGACACAACCAAACTGTCAGATATACAACTTCTCTAGTTTCACATTGCTGCACTGTGAGATTACAGGTCACCTCAACATCTGTGACAGAAGACAGTGGAGCAAGAAAGGCAAGTCACTGAAATCACAAATTCACAAATTAAGTGAAGGTAGAAGGCAAGAAAGATGAAAGGGTTATTGTTGTTGCTGAGCTTGTCAGCACCTTCATGCAATTTGAACCTTAGTAGTCTCTTTAATGAGACTCAAGGCATTTATCCCTATGTCCACATCTCTACTAAGTCATCTTCTATTTGTGGGTGTGAGGTCTTTTTTAAATTCATTTATTCTTTAAACAAAGTCTTTCAAAAGTAGTCATAATTTATTTTTTTCCTAATATCTAAAAATTTAAATACCTATATTTACCCTCCTTTTGAGTTTTATTTTGCCAACTAGATTTGGGGCTTTATTTTTGCCTTCGGTAATTCAACCTACAATTTGATATTAGTCAATGGATAAACTATGGTGCCTAAATAGGGCATCTTTGCCTGGATAGAGTGCAAACCATGCAAATAAAAATCATAAATCAAAGATAAGAGGTAATTTTTAATTTATACACACAATAGTACAAGAAGCAAATGAATTTTTTTTCCCTGAAAAAGTACATTGTGGTTCTGTTTTCCATATATTTGATGTCTTTGAATTTTCATTACTACAAAATAATTTACAAGTTTGTATTTATTTATTGACTCTAATTTTGATTGTATTTCTTTAAGGTTTATTCATCTTATTACTTATTTTAATTGGCAAATGAAAATTATATATGTTTATCATGTATGATGTGTATGATATATGCATGCATTGCAAAATGGGGAAATCAAGATAATTAACATAGGCATTACCTTATCTGCTTGTCATTCTTTGTGCTGAGAACACTTAAAATTTACTCTCTTAGAAATTAGGAACATTTTAGGAAAAAATTCAAAAGGCCTATTGTACAACATGGTTGGTATAAATGCAGAACAAAAATGGTTTCACACAGTAAATGAGAAAATCTCATGAATGTTATGTTGAACAGGTGGATGAAAATATCTCAGATTGTATATGAAGCCCGCACACTGTATCCCATGATTGAACTAATGTACACAACTATGATTCAATAAAAAAAAAAAAAAAAAAAAAAAAAAAAAACCAATGTTTATATTCTTAAAAATTGCTGAAAGAATAGTTCTGGGTTCTTAGACAAATCTAATCTCCTTAAGATCCATCACTTCATCCATGTTGGGAATAATAAATTACCCATCTCACCGGATTGCTATGATGATTGAGTGGGGTATCATATCACCATAACCACAGAGATGTGACATTTTATTTGCCATAGTAATATTAAGTCAAGAAATTGCAAATGACAGCTTCACGAGAGCGGTTGAAAGTGGTAATAACTTCGATACCTTGAAAGTGTACAAATCTAGAGGAAAAATTATGAGGATGTGTTAGATACTACATTGTGGTGAATAATCTTAGTTGCATAATCAGGTAGCTATGAGTTTGAATAAAATTCTGAGCCTTTCTAATTGGGTGAATTCAAACATGGTGAAAAAACTATACAAAGCCTCGGGTTCTTTTCCTATAAAACAATAGGATAATGGCAGTATCTCATAGGATTAAGTAAGATCTCATCTCATCTCATTGCAATGTAGACTAATCTCACTTTCTCCTCCAATAAGTCCACCTCTTACTTTCACCCTTCTGACTCAGTTTCATACCTAATTGATTAATCTTGAATCAGTCTAAGCTCTTTTCACTGGCAGCACTTCATATATTTGAAATCACTTTTCCTCCTTCAGGAAGTCAGAATATAGCTCATTAAGTGGCAACTCTACTCTTTTGGATGTTTTGGAAAAGACCAACTGGTCTTCCTTAGCTCCCTCCCCAATGGAAAGCTCATCTAGATGTTAGGGGGAGGCCCCTCTCTCTGTTTCTGAAGTTGGGGCTTGATGTGAGTAAGGGAGTCACCTCTTTTCATCTATGGTCAGTCCTGCAAATTCCTTTTTAGAGGGGCTTTAAACAAATAATTTGAAACTCTCAAATCAATGAGAGAAAATTTTGTAAGATTAAATAAGTCATAAATCATCAAGATAAAAAAAGTCTACTGAGGGTGGCACCTGTGGCTCAACGAGTAAGGCACTGGCCCCGTATACTGAGGTTGGTGTGTTCAAGCCTGGCCCCCACCAAAAACTGCAAAAAAACAAACAAACAAAAAGTCTACTGAGCATAATTAATTGTAAAAGATATAGCTATCAACATATTGGGGTAAAAATTCCAGAACAACAAAATGAAAGAGATAGGTTAAAAATTGTAGTGTTTGGGAGGTTGGAACAGATTCATTCAAGGAGGAAGTTGGGGGGTGAAATAAAAGTATTACTACATTCTACAGGGCTATGATTCAAACGTGAAGATAAAAAAATACCTTTTCAGATAAGCATGAATTCAGGAATATTATCATACTTATATTTTCTCTAAAAGATATGGTAGTAAGTGTGATCCAGTAAAAAGACAAATAAACTCAGTGTATAAGAAACAATAGTGAGTCTCAGCACCCATAGCACAGGAGTTTCGTCGCCAGCCACATGCATCGAGGCTGGTGGGTTTGAGCCAGACCTGGGCCAGCTAAGCAACAATGACAACTACAACAACAATAAAAAAATAGTTGGGCACTGTGGCGGGTGCCTATAGTCCCAGCTACTTGGGAGGCTGAGGCAAAAGAATTGCTTAAGCACCAGAAAAATTATTATCTCACTTAATGGGGGGAATATTTAAATAAAAATTCTACATGGTTTCATGATTTAAAAGACACTATTAGACAATAATACAAAACTTTTTCTCTTTTAAGAAATGAGGTCTTGCTTTGTTCAGGCTAGTCTCCAACTCCTGAGCTTAGGCAATTCTCCTGCCTCAGCCTCCCAGGTATCAAGGAATGAAACTTTGAAACTCTGATAGAGGTATCTTCATAAAGGCTACAATAAATAGCATACTTGAACATTGTCAACTGTTTCCTTAAAAAGTAAAATAAAGTAAAGGTGCAGTTATGGACTAGAGGTCCTGCTAAGTGCAATAAGGCAAGAAAAATAAAATGCATAAGAACTGAGCAGACAGCTGAGTGCATTGGCTCACACCTGTAATCTCAGCACTTGAGACGCTGACATGGGTGAATTACCTGAGCTGGCAAATTCAAGACCAGCCCGAGCCAGAGCGCGAGGCACTGTGGCAGGTGCCTATAGTCCCAGCTACTTGGGAGGCTAAGGCAAGAGAATCGCTTAAACCCAGGAGTTTGAGCTTGCTGTGAACTGTGATACCACATCACTCTACCAAGGGTGACAAAGTGATACTTTGTCTCAAAAAAAAAAATAGAATTGAGCAGAAATGAAAAAAGTTTTATTATTTGAACTAACATAATTTTGTGCATAGAAAAGATTACCATACAGACCCAGGTAGAATTAATAAATTAACTTAATGAAGTCATTGAAGGTAAGGTTGATATAATAATCAACTTACTTCTAGATTTGAGCAAAAGATAATTAAATATTGATAACATTGCATTAAAAATACCATCAGAAACAACAAAATGTTCTAAGCATATATAATAATAAGCATGTAAGACTGCTACGCTGAAAACTATAAAATATTCATAAGAAGAATTTTGAGAGACTAAAATAGAGCATGGTCATGGAACAAAAGACTCAATATTTTAAAATTGTCAATTTCAAATGATGTAACACTCACATAATTGAGACATCCATATAGAAAGAAAGAGAGAATGAAGTAGAAAAAGTATTTGACGCAATAATGGCCAAAAACTTTCCAAAATTAATGATAGACATCAAACCATACATCAAGGAAGCTTAGAGAACACCAACAGCACAATACCAAGTCCATGTACACATAGCCATAGGCATATTGTAATATATGCTGCAAAAACAAAGAAGAAAATCTGGAAAAGTCAGAGGGAGAAAAACAAATCACCTTATGGATAGAGAAAAATGAGAAGAATTTCAGCAGGTTTCTTGTCAGAGGCCATGCAGGCAAGAAGGCAAAGAAGTAAATCATTTAAAGTTTTGGAAGAAAAAAAATAAACACTAGTCTAAAATTCTATGTCTAGAGAAGTTATATCTCAAAATGAAGATAAGTAAAGATTTCTTCAGACAAACCAAGATAAAATTAATCCACAGAAAACCTGCCTTGCAAAATATGTTTAAAAAATTTCTGCAGTCAGAAGGGAAACAATATAGGTTTGAAAATTTTCTATGTAAAAAGGAAAAAAAAGCACCAGGGAAGGTATAATGGTAAAGTAAGTTATTTTCATGATCTTGGTTGTTTTAAAAGATAAATGTTTAAAGCAATATTAGTAGCAGTATATTAGGTGATTATAGTATATAGAAAAGTAGTAAAAATGAGAGAATACCACAGAGAATGAGAAGGAAGAATTTTAAATACTCTGATAAGTTACCCTACACAGGAAGTGGTGTGGCATTATTTAGAAGTTAATTAATATTGGGTAGTGCCCATGGCTCAGGAGGTAGGGTGCCAGCTCCATATACAGAGGGTAGTGGGTTCAAACCTGGCCCTGGCCAAACTGCAACAAAAATATAGCCAGGCGTTGTGGCGGGCACCTGTAGTCCCAGCCTACTCAGGAGGCTGAGGCAAGAGAATCGCCTAAGCCCAGGAGTTGGAGATTGCTGTGAGCTGTGTGATGCCACGGCACTCTACTAAGGGAGATAAAGTGAGACTCTTTCTATACAAAAAAAAAAAAAAAAATACAAAACAGTAACAAACAGATATTATTTTAATTATATCAATATTCACCTTAAATGTGAATGGTCTAAAAATAAATTGTTTAAAGATAGATATTACCACAGTGGGGGAAAACCAACTCACCAACTCAGGACATGACTCTATGTTGTCTATAAGAAGCCTTTAAATATAAATATCTACACCAGGAGCATAGTGGCTCATGCCTATAATCCTAGTACTCTGGGAGGCTGAAGCAGGAGGATCCCTTGAGCTCAGGAGTTTGAGACCAGCCTGAGCAAGAGCAAGGCCCCATCTCTAACAAAAATAGAAAAATTAGCTGGATATTGTGGCAGGCACCTGTCATCCCAGCTACTTGGGATGCTGAGGCAAGACGATCACTTGAACCCAAAGTTTGAGGTTGCTGTGAGGTAGGCCGGTGCTATGGTACACTATCCTGGGCCACACAGTGAAACTCTGTCTCCTAAATAAATAGATAAATAAATAACACCCAGTTAAATGTAAAAATATGGAGATTAAGCCATATTAAAAAAAATTTGGATCAGCTGTGTTAATTTTAGACAAGGCTGGTTACAGAACAAGAAAGATAATCAAAGACAAAGAAGGGTATTATAAAATAGTTAGCTATTTTAAATTGCATACAAATTTTATGGCCACCCTGTATAATTATAAAAGGTCAATTCTCCAAAAGGATATATGGGTTCTAAACATGTATGAACCTAATGACAGAATATTAAAATACATGAGGCAAAAACTGACAGAACTAAAAGGAGAAATAGAAACATTCACTAAAATAATTGGAGACTTCAATATTCTCTTTTCTGTAGTGGGTAGATAAAGCAAATAGAAAATTAGTAAGGGTGGCACCCATAGCTCAGTGGGTAGGGTGCCAGCCACATACACCAAGGGTGGTGGGTTCAAACACGGCCCAGGCCAGCTAAAACAACAATGACAACTGCAAAAACAGCAACAACAAACATAACCAGGCATTGTGGTGGGCACCTGTAGTCCCAGCTACTTGAGAGGCTGAGGCAAGAGAATCACTTGAGCCCAAGAGTTTGAGGCTGCCATGAGCTGTGACAGCACAGCACTTTACCCAGGGCAACAGCATGAGACTCTGTCTCAAGAAAAAAAAAAAGAAAGAAAATTAGTAAGGATATAACTGATTTGAACTACACTATCGATCAACTTGATCAAACTGAAATTTATAAAGTACTCCAACTAAGGATACAAAAATATACATTCTTCTCAAGTTCCTGTGGAACACTCATTACATTCTGGGCCTTAAAATAAATCTTAATAGGTTGTAAAAATATAAATCACACAAGGTAGGATTCTAGACCACAGTGGAATTAAACTAGAAATCAATAGCAGAAATATAGCTTGGATATCTAAATTATTTGGAAATTGACAAGATTTTAAATAACTCATAAATCTCAAGTTAAAATTTTAAAAGTTATAACTAAATAAAATTATAAATTAAGTTATAAATCTCAAGAAAAAATTTTAAAAGTTATAACTAAATAAAATTTAAATGCATTTCATCAAAATTTTTAAGATGTAGCAAAAGCAGTGTTAAGAGGAAAATTTATAGCATAAAATGCATGTACTAGAAAAATAAAACATTAGTAACCCAAATTTTCACTTTATGAAACTAGAGACAAAAATTTCACAATGATAAGGGTCTGCTAACAGGATGCAGGACCCCACTCAAAGAGCCCTTAGTGGCCAAAGCTGAAAGCCGATGAGCTGGAGCATAACGCATGACACAGACTTGTAGCAGAACCCAAAATATAAACTCAATATCTGTGAGTTTGTGCTGTCATCCAAAAGACCACTAGGATGGCTACATAGAAAGGAGAGCTTTGCTGGCAATATCAGTTTGCCAAAAAGGAAGAGACAGTCTCCAATGTGGACTAGAGGTGCTCTTCCTCTAAAAAAGGGGAAGGACAGATAAAGTTTCATGCTTCAGAGGTCATGAGTCTTACATAATCATCAGGTTTGGAGGGAAAAGCCATACATATTTATGAGGGGAGCAGGTTGCATGTACCATGAATCAACCTGTATGTAACATACATCCCATGTTCACTTTGGAGCAGGGTTTTAACATTAAAATAAGTTGGAATTTGGTTCTTTATGTCAAAAGGTGAACTATAGGTCATAAAGAGAGTTTGTGCACAGCTTCTATAGGCCGATGAAAACTGGATTAAGGTCTGCACTTTCTTATCACAAAACAATATGTGTAAGGCCAGTCTTTTGTCCAGTCTGACTTATGGTAGTCTGGGTTATAAATCATTCGGATAGTTCCTATTGTTAGGGAGTTTACCATGGCTGTGATTTTGTATGAATTTAGAAATTTGCCATGTCAGCCAGGCCCTGAACCCTTGACTCCTATGAAACTTTTGTTTCCTTAACCTTAGGACCCACCTTAGTTGATAAAAGGGTGTCTATTTTGTCTCTCAGATAATGTTGCTGATATAAATAGATGATTGACAAAATAAATGAATTGGGGAGACTAGACAAATCTATGCATTCAATTTATTTATGTAGAGACTCTTGCCTTTAGGGAGAAGTATAACTCTCAGTCTTTACATTTCAGTTGTGCATAGCAATGTTCTTCCAAAGTGTGTGATATGGAGAGGGAGAAATAAAGAGTAACTTTATACTGGAAACACCTGAAAAACATTAACTCAGGCAGGTCATCTAGCTTAACATCAGTAACGATTTGTCATATTGATAGCATAATATATCTAAAGACAAAATACAAAAAATTTAGCTTAAAACTATCAATGACCTTTATTTCAATCCTAGAGTCAGGAAGCACTTCATTCCATCAAATAGAATAAGTGTTCAGATAGGTTGGATAGAGGAGGTCGGTTTTATGGCACAGGCTGGAAAAAACAGGAAAAAAAGAATGAAAAGCAGCTCGGTCATTTCAAAGTTATTGTCTCTGTAAGGGTGAAAGGGAAATAGAACAATAAAGAAATAACTGGTTAGTTAACATTGGATTACTTCAGATTATCTTTTGTTGCAAGATTAAAACAGAACTTCATTAGCATGCTAATGGAAGAGTGCAACCAACTTATTTGGCTCATGCCTATAACCCTAGCATTCTGGGAGGCAGACGTGGGAGAATTCTTGAAGTAATAAGTTCGTGACCAGCCTAAGTCAGAGTGAGACCCTGTCTCTACCAAAACTAGAAAAACTAGCCAGGTGTTGTATTGGGTGCCTGTAGTTCCAGCTACTTGGGAAGCTGAGGCAAGAGGATACTTGAGCCCAAGAAATTGAAGTTGCTGTGAACTCCACCCAGGGGAAGGGAATGAGACTTTTTCTCAATAAAAGAAAAAAAAGGAAAAGAAAAGAAAACAGCCTATTTGGGAATTTGGATGTTATTTGCTTTTCTTTATTTCTGGGAAGATTAGTTTCAGTTTGGTGACATGGAACTTTAGCATGGGTAACTACATATTGGTTTTCTGTCTGGTTTTGAGGCTTAGTGCGAGAACTTAGGCCCAAACAATGCCCTTCTATGATTTTCACTTAGCAATATGTTTGACATGATGTGGTAAGAATGGCACTTTATATCTCTGTTTTCATCTTTCCCCAAACCCATAACCCTAGATTAGTCATGAGGAAAACATCTCACAAATTCTAATGAGAGATGACCTGCTTCAATAATACCCCTCAATGCCTCAGCAACCTTTTCAAAACTGTGCTCTCATGACTATGGTTCTATAGATTCTGCTTTAGCTTCAGGTTTGCAAGTCAGTGGTGGGCAACTATCCAAGTGCTTATTTAGAGCTCTCACTGGGAGATGGCATTGACCCCACATATGCTATTATCATGGCAATGCCACCGATGCAAGAGAAAGAAGCTAACTTCTTAAGCAAGCATGTCAGAAGCCCTTGCTAACCTGACATCTGCTAATGTCTTATCAACAAAGTCATCAATCAAGCCCAAAATGAGAAAAAATATCCTCTGGTAATCATATCTTACCAAGGAGGGCATGGTAAAAGTATTGATGAACAATACTACCAGAAGAGAAGGAAGACTAAAACAGCAAGTAATTACAATGACTGCAAACTTGTCACATAAGACAACAAGAGAAATTTTTTAAAAAAGTAAAAAAGAAAGAAAAGAAAAAGAAAATGAAACATGGACTATAAATGACAAAAGACCAAAAATACCCACAGAGATTTTCAAGAAGAATGAAGCTAGAAGAGTTACACTATAAATATTAAAACAGTATCATGTTGACATAAAGATAAATGTTCCACTTTAATGGAATGGGAAGCCCAGAAAAAGACTCACTTGTTATAGCAAATGTGACACCAAAGAGCCATGGCCTCAGACCTGCTATATAACAGTCACAATTTAGGTAAATTGTGCATCTAAATATAAAATATAAAAGACAAATTAATAAAGCTTTCAGAAGACACTATATGCAATTGTGTCACTATATGTGATTGTTTAGTATGCAAAAGATTTATAAAATAGGGCACCAGAAATACAAAACATAAACGTTGAGTGTGGTGAGAGTGTGGTATTATGGGGCAACCTTGGCATTTACTACTTGTGTAGTTATAATTAAATTCTGATTAAAAATTTTAAGTAAGGAGGGGCAAGATGGATGACTGGAAGCAGCTTCTGACAGAGGCTCCTGTCCAAAAGGAAAGATAACCTTCAGAAACTGCCAAATTGAGCTGAAGACTGGGAGCCCAGCTGAGAGATAGAGAAGCGATAGCTGTGGGTCACCTCTGAGGCAAGCTGCGACGTTCAGAAACCAAGCTTCAGGTAGAAAAACTGAACTAAAGTTTTCTGCCATTCTGAACTTCTGGGGTACCCTCCCCCCCTTACCTGATGCAACAGAAGCCTGACCTCTGCTGAAACTGAAGGAGGAGGACTTGAGCAGCACCCACTTTCCCTACTCTGCTGGATCAGACAGCCTGGAAGATAAGAGACTCGGGGCCTCATGGAGCCCCAGCCAGCCCCCAGGCCAGGGTCTCTGCTGGGACCCCCCATGCAGCTCCGATCTGTGCCCCATTGGGCCTCGGCCTGCTGCCTGCAGTGGCCAGAAACTCTGCCGGGACCCCCACCTGGCCATGGCCTGTGCCACCAGTGGCCAGGAACTCCACCAGGACTTCCGCACCCCCTGATTTGCACCTGGCAGGGTCTTAGCCTGCTGCCAGCAGCGGTCATGAAGTCTGCAGGGACTCCCCCACAGTGCCCATCTGTGCCCCGTCTGGCCACTGAGACCCCTGCCCAGCTCCCATCCATGGCCCAGGCCTGCCACCCACAGCGGCCAGGAACTCTATTCTGCTGGGACTCCCGCGTGGCCCCAATTGGCACCCTGTGGGCCTTGACCCACTGCCAGCAGCAGCCAGGAAGTCAACTGGGATCCCTCCTGGGGTGATCTGTGCCCCACCTGGCCTCGGCCTGCCACCTGCCAGGGCCCTCACCCACCTCTGATCTGTGCCCAAGACCCACCACCCACAGCGCCAGGAATTCCACTCCACATGGACCCCTGAGGGGCTCCGATTGACACCCCACTGGGGCTTGACCTGCTGTCAGCAGCAGCCAAAAAATCCACTGGGACTCCCTCCCAGGGCAATCTGTGCCCTGACCGGCCTCGACCTGCCACCCACGGGGACACCCGCATGGCTCTGATCCACACCCTCTGGGACTAGGCCCTCTGTTTGCAGCAGCCAGGGACTCTGCCAGGACTTGGCTCACCACCTGGCCTGCTGTGGCCAGGGACCCCACTGGGACCCCCACACCAGTCCTTCGCCTGCCGCCCACACCAGCCAGGTGCTCTGCCAGGAACCTGCCAGGCCTCCGCCTGCCTGCCCGGGTCAGGAAATCTGGGAGCCACACAGCCCACTCCTCCCCTATCCACTCTGCCTCCACACCAGCCCTGCCGTCTGGCCAGAAACCAAGGAGGCTGCATGACCCGTGCCCTCCCTCCAGAGCCCTCCTCCCAGCCAGAGACTGCTGGAGGCACAGGCTACCTTTGCAAAGGCCACCAGGTGCCCCATCCCATGCCCTGCTGCTTGATCTGGGCATGCCACACTCTGGAGCTACTCCTGCAGCCAGAACTCCCTGGGTGGGGCAGTCCCAGAGGAGCTACACAGGGTTACTCCCTACAAAGATCCAGTAACAACAGAGTGATCCTGCTGTGGTCTGATCTGGGAGAGACACCTCACCAACTCTGAGGACGGTCATAGGCAGCAGTGAAAAATAATCATGAGGCAGAATCAACAGAAAAACTCTGGCAATATGAATAATCAGAGTAGATCAACTTCCCCAAGGAACGACAAGGTAGATACAGCACAAGATCCCTTGCATAAGCAAATGGCTGAGATGTCAGAAGTTGAATTCAGAGTCTGGATAGC
>CAUYRH010000155.1:0-34486 GCA_963574655.1 Perodicticus potto
TTGAGACAGAGCCTCAAGCTGTCACCCTGGGTAAAGTGCTGTGGCATCACAGCTCACAGCAACCTCCAATTCCTGGGCTCAAGCGAGGCTCCTGCCTCCACCTCCCAAGTAGCTGGGACTACAGGCGCCCGCCACAACACCTGACTATTTTTTGGTTGCAGCCGTCATTGTTGTTTGGCGGGTCTGAGCTGGACTCGAACCCTCCAGCTCATGTGTATGTGGCTGGCCTTAGCCTGTTGAGCCACAGACGCCGAGCCCATAGAATTCTTTTTAATAACTCATTCAGCAAAACCTGGTGTGCACTGTCATGAAGCTACTTATCATTCTTCATCCCATTAAGTAAAAGTATCTTTGTGTTTTGTTGCAAAAATATTATTAATATTTGAGGTACTGTTGTAGGTTCTGCTGATGGTTTGATCTCATGTGTTGTATATGTTTGATTATCATTCTCAAATGTGTTAAAAAAAATCTGAATTGTAAAACATGCCTGGCCCAAGGGTTTCAGAAAAGAAGTTATGGAACTGAATGATCAGTTAACTTAGAGGCAATAAATCACTACAGCAGAGGTTCTCAACCTGTGGGTAGTGACCCCTTTGGGGGTTTCCTGCAAATCTGATATTTACATTACGATTCATAACAGTAGCAAAATTATAGTTATGAAGTAGCAAGGAAAATAATTGTATGGTTAGGGGTCACCACAACATGAGGAACTGTATTAAAGGGTCATGGCATTAGAGGAACATTTCACCAAAAACTACATTATAACCTTCTACCCAAACAATTTTCCAATGACTAGGATACTGGTAATCAGTACAAGTTAACCTCTTCCCAATCATCAAAATCCTTGAAAAAGCAAAACAGTAATCAGAAGTTAGGAGGTAAGTACAGAGTAATTTGGAAAAAACGATGGTAACTAATATTTTAAAAGTATTTCCTAGGTATCTTGCTTTACAAACACTCGTATCAAGCATGCACAAAAACCTCTAGAGCAGGTACTATCAAGATTCTCATTTTATAAATGGAGAAAACTAAGATTCAAAGAAGTAACTGCCTGATATCTTGCAAGTATTTTGAGGGATATTTCATACAGACTTAGCTAAAGTGGAATAAATTAGAGCTACATCACAATAAAATTCCTTATCTAGTAATCCGAACAGGGTCACCTTTTCTCTCTCCTTCAAATGACATAGCAGAAACATTGACTAAGTATTGCTAATAAATTCTATGTCTAGAAGTTATCTTGTGATGCCGGAATTTCAGGCTCTTGGTCTTGGCGATTCGAAGAAGGAATCGACAGACCACAAGAGTAGTGGTAAGTCAGGATTTATTTACAAGAAAGAAAAATTAGAAGTACAAGAAAAACCAGACCTCCAGGCAAAGAGGACCCAGGGAGGGAACAAGTTCTCTTGTTCCCTCTCTGAGGTCCAGCCGAGGTCTGCATTGGAGGGGAACAAGCTCTCCTGTTTCCTCTCCGAGGTCCAGCCGAAGTTTGCCTGGAGAGGAACAAGCTCTCCTGTTCCCTCTCGGAGGTCTAGCCGAGGTCTGCCTGCAGAGGAACAAGCTCTCCTGTTCCCTCTCTGAGGTCCAGCCGAGGTCTGCCTCTGAGCTCTCTGCTCAGGGGTTTATATAGTCCCAGGATGTTGTTTTGCAGGAACTTCTTAGGGCTTTGGTCTTCGTCAGTTACAGCCAGCTGTCCAATGAAGACCCAGGCCCTGGAAACTGACATGACATTGACCAGTCAGATGTGCAGGAAGAGAAGACAGCAAGGCCCATCCATGAAATGGACTAGCCAGAAGAGCATGGGGAAGAAGACAGGAAGGCGCCAGTGTCTTCCGCACAGGTGTCTTGCCCTTCCACAAGCTGGTTCCTCCATCTGCCACAGCATCAGCACCGCCAGGGCCAAGGCAGCAGTTGTAGGGCTGCCTTGTCCTGCATCACTTGCTTCACTATTTTCTCATCCTGGTCAATTGACTGCTTTCATTTTCTTTTCCATTATTTTCAGTTTCTTGAGAACACAGCCTTTGGTCTCAATCTTATCACCTTGTGGAACTTTCTTTCTTTCCCATTATAATTTATGTTTGTCTCTAAAATGTATTGACTGTAGAATCCCATGCTTAATTTATCCTTATATCTCCAAAGAAGAACTAATACAAGGCTTGGAATAGGGAATTTATTCACAAAATATTTCATGAACCCCTGCTATATGTCATGTACTAGATGCTTGGAAGACAGAATAGACAAAGAAATGACTGAGCTAGAAGTAAAGGTTTATTGAGCATTGACTGTTCTTATTGATAGACAGGCGTTAACCTGTTTAATTCTTTCAAAAGTCCATGGAAGAAAGAGCTAATGTGATCTCTACTCTGATCTTAGAGGCCGTAGAGGAGAAATCAATTGCTCCAGATGATATAGTTAGCATGTAGCAAAATTTGGATTAGAACTCTGGCAATTTAGCACCAAAGTTTTTGCACTGAACTATTTTGCTGTCTTGTCATCCTATAAAAAATGGTCTTTTGAGATGTTCTCACACTGGTAGAGAAAACTGACTAGTAAAATAATTGCAACTCAGTTTAGTGAATGTTAGCATGTCAAATAGTGGTAACACAAGAAGACATTGACTGCTGAAGAGCCTGGGAAACCCTCCTAGAGGAGGAAGCTTGGATAGATTGACTTACACATTTTCTCTTGCTTATTTAATAGGTATTTACTAAATACCTTTATGTAGCAGGCACAATGGAAGATGCCAAATCACAAGTGAAGACATGAACAGTGGTATGTTGAGGAAAAAAATGAAAAGACCCTGATTTATAATGTCTGTTAATTTCTGTGGAGTGAACACTCCTACCATGGCTGATGGTAAACAGCTAACGTGACATTGACAGCCTTGCAAAAATCCCTACAACGTTAACAACCATCTCTTGTAAGCCAGAATGAGTTGAGTCTAACACACCACTGGACATAGTCCTCACTTTTATGCTATTTACAGCCTGGAGCACTAGTTCTCAAAAGGGATCTACAAAGTTAACATTATTTTCACATTATACGAAGCCGATATTTGCTTTTTTTGGCTCCATTGGCATTTGCACTGATGTTCAAAACTGGAGCCTTAACACAAATCAAGCCATGACACTCCCAGTAGAATCTGTGTACTTCACCACCACACACTTGCAAGGAAATTAAAAATTCCAGGTTCTCTTAAGAATTTCCTCAATGAAGTAGTAACAAATATTCAATTTATTAAATCTTGACTCTGGAATTCATCTTTTTAATATTCTGTGTGATGACCTGGGAAGTATATATAAAATAATTCTTCAAACACCGTGTAATTATTATCTCAAGGTAAAGCACTGTGGGACTGCTCAAGTTCTGAACTGAACTAGCTGCTTTATCATGAAACATCATTTTTCTATTTGAAAGAGCAACTGATAAACAAATTATGTTTACTCAGACTTGGGTATTAGATAAGCCTTTTCTTTTCTTTTCTTTCTTTCTTTTTTTTTGAGACAGTCTCAAGCTGTCACCCTGGCTAGAGTGCTTTAGTGTGTCATCATAGCTCACAGCAACCGCCAACTCTTGGGCTCAAGTGATCCTCTTGCCTCAGTTTTTCTACTTTTAGTAGAAATGAGGTCTCACTCTTGCTCAGGCTGGACAAATATTTCCTTGCAAGTGAATGAGGTAGGCTTGTCAAGGAAAACAGCAATTTTTGTTGCCAATGATTAAATTTGAGATTTCAACAAAAATTAAAATTTTAGAAAAGTATATTCCCCATCACGAGCTTGATATCTCCCAATACAAAGACTTTTTTGGTAAGATCACTGCTAACATTAACCAAAGTGATGTTTTGATATTGTATAATGAAGTGTGTCAACATTTGGAAGATCTGCGTAACTTAGTCAACCAATATTTTCCATATGATCAGTGCATGATGGTACAAAATCAGGCACAGGTGAAAGATTCATTGAGAGTGTCAGATCAACAGATTTTAACATGACTTAAAAATGAAAATTCCATCAAAATACTTTTAAATTACACATTGCAATTAATCTTTAAGAAATTATTTCTTATCAAGTTTGGGGTATAATGGCAAAGAATAAAACCTAGTTATCTGAAATGATTATTAAAACATTTCCCCCCAATTACCTTTCTGTGAGGACAATTTTCTTCATATACTTCAGCCAAAATAACGTGTCGCAATAGACCACTTGCAGAGACAGATGTGATAACCTAGTTTTCTTCTACTAAGTCAGATAGTAAAGGGATTTAAAATGTAAAATAATGCCATTCTTCTTACCAAATATATATTCTTTTGAAAAGCAGTTATATTCATTAAAATACATTATTTATATTAATACAATGCATTTTATGTTATTTTTAATGAATTCATAAATACTTTTTTTTTTTGAGACAGAGTCTCACTATGTTGCCCTCCATAAAGTCCCATGGCATCACAGCTCACAGCAACCTCAATATGTTAAGCTTAAGCGATTCTCTTGCCTCAGCCTCCCAAATAGCTGGGACTATAGGCGCTCGCCACAATGCCCAGCTATTTCTGTTGTTGTTGTTGTTATTACAGTTGTCATTGTTCTTTAGCTGGCCCAGGCTGGGGTCAAACCCGCCATCCTGGGTGTATGCGGTCAGCGCCCTACCCACTGAGCAATGGGCGCCGCTGAATTCATAAATACTTTGAAAGCTTCAGCTTGCTTAACACTGCACAAATATCAAGGGACATAGTGCTCATAAACAAAATCCTTTGGTATTCTCGATAATTAAGTGTGCGGGGTCAGGGGTCCTAAAATCAAAAAGTTTAAGAACCACTGATGAAATAGAACATTTTATTTTTGTCTTGAAGAATGAGTAAGCGTTTCCTTGATGAAGATGATGATAAGGGGAGGCCAAACAAGGTGTGTAAAGCCAAGAGGGTATGTGCTTGGGTTACCCCAAGAGAATCAGCATGGCTGGAACTGGGGTCCTATGGGGCAGGAAGGGAGAAAGGAAAGTGGCAGTATGTGCAGCTTTGGACTCTGGCTTTGCCTGCTTTGGAGTTTGGTTTTACTGTTGTTGTTTGTTTGTTTTTCTGCCTTGGAGTTTGTATTCACTCCATGGGCATCCAGAAGCCACAGGAAGTCTTTAAGCATGAGCTGATCTGACCTGCGATTTAGAATGATCATTCTGGCTGCTGAGGTCTGTACCATATTTATCTTGGAACCAATGTTGAAGAGTTAGAGCCCAGCTCTGGGAGTTTTATTTAGCTGGAACTGTGTTTTAAAAGTTTGGATTTGACAGCTGGATTGTTCCAGGTTCTACCACTTCCCATTCTTACACTCCTCAATTTCCACCTTATATGTTACCTTCCCACTTCCTAGGAGGGTGCAAACACAGCAGAAGATGGTGCACACCTCACCAGAGGGCGTACTCACTTGACATTCCTGTGCCTCTCTGAGGTCCTCTTTGGCCTGAGGGACTTTGAAATACAAGTGATCTTTAGCACAAACAGAAAAGCAGAGTTTGTGTATCAAGCAAAATTAGACTTGGACAGTTTTAGATCTCTCTAATTTTTTGATTTCTCTCACTTTCTTTTAGTGAAAAGAGGCCATCATACATTATGACCCACTTTTCTACAAACTATCTCTTCTGGAAAATGGCAAATCTACATGCCTGCTATCGTCAGATATCCTCCTGGTGACAATCTTAAGATGTTAGACTTTAAAAATTCTAACTTTTGTTTATTTCCCAAGGAATATTGTCAAATAATAAAAAACCAAGGAAAATAAAGGGGGACAGGAAGGAAAAAAAATCACCTCTCATCCCCCCCAATTTTTATTATTATTTTATGATCTCTTTCTGTTTTGACCCACAGTGTACATAATTATTACATCGTTATAGCATAGAAATGATTTTATAATCTGTCCTTCCTTTTTATTAAGACAGGAGAAAAATGAGCACAACTGAGTTCCCACTAAGTGCCAGAGACCACCAGTTGTAACATACTATATCTTATTGTAAAGTGGGCAGAGCTGTTAATATTGATTGGTTATCAAGGTAAGTCAGCTTATAAATATCCAAGAGAGGTGTCAAATCAGCTTTCTCTAGCAACAAAGACCCTTCCTATTTGCACTTGATTTTCCTCATGTTGTTTCTTTATCCCCACTGCTATAGTTGTATTGGCTTCACAATATTCAAGTAAATTGTAAATTGCCTAAAGGCAGGAACTGGGTCTGACTTGTCTTCACTCCCAACACCAGCACGGTGTCTGGCAGGTCCCAGGTATTTAATAAGTATTTGTCAAGCAAATGTAACCCCTGCACCTGACCTTTGCCCACACTCCTAAAGAGCTCAGAACTAATGAGAGCTGCCTCCTGCTTTTTTTCTCCCTTGCCATCTTGCTTACTTTATTTGACAAAACGTGACCAAACTTCCACCACATG
Organism: Perodicticus potto; assembly: GCA_963574655.1. Lineage (NCBI taxonomy): Eukaryota > Metazoa > Chordata > Mammalia > Primates > Lorisidae > Perodicticus > Perodicticus potto. The sequence goes on from CAUYRH010000155.1 coordinate 6,426, forward strand.
CTGGATCCTTGGCAAGGTGTAGGGAAACAAAGACAACAAAGCCCTTGCTGCAGGTCAGCAGGCGCTCGCAGTCTAGCACGAAAGTGCTTGTTAGGATATGTCAGCAGAGGAACAGCCAGCCTGGCTGGACTGGGATGACTTTATCTAGGAGTGATGGCTCTGTTCCAGCTGCTACAGACAGCACCTAAACCCGGCTAGCCACCTTTTTAATACACGTGTTGGTCACAAGAGGCCTGAGGGGGATTTCATATAGCTGAGGCCTGGGGTTTCTGGCTCGTCCTTGCTTTTGTGGCATTTTATTTTATCTTAGCAGAGGTGCATATGTGACTCACATTTTTGTTCTGAATACATTATCATTTAAATTCATTAAGGCACCTTGCTTATATCCACAATTCCTTTGTAAAATAAATGCCCCCCAATTTACCTTTTAATGGGATCCATATGCCTAATTTTCTACATTCTGTAGTTTATAGACTTCAGAGTTATTGATAGTTTTTTTATATATTACAATGACTTTGGTTTTTGAAATTTCCTTGCCTGTCATCGCAAAATGAAGGTATGTTCTTATTTGACAGATTGGCCTCAGTTTCATATGGATTTGCTGGCATGATCCTTTATATTTGATCTATGCCAATATCTTCAGGATTCACATAGATGGTATGAGAGTTCTGGTGCTAGATGAAATTCACCAGAGGTCTTTTCAGAGTATGTTGTATGAATAGCTAAAGAAATACTTTTCTCTCTCTTCAAAAATGCCATTTTCTAAGTTTGTGATCGAATTGCTATAGAATTCCATCTTTGGGGAACAACATAGCCAAACGCCAGTGCTTGAGTCCTTTGCAACTTAACAAAAGAAAATTTTTCTGGCCTTAGTGTATGAGTACGTGGGGGCAGGAACTTCTGTCCTCAAACTCAAAAATTGTCTTCTTCTTACCCTGGCTCCAAGCCTAAATTTCACTGGAAACTCATTTCCCCTGAAAAATAAAAAAGTATTTTAGAAGTTATGTAGGTGTCAGATAACCAGGTAACCTTATGTAATTACTCTGTGGAAGAGTAATTCTAAATGAAAGTTATTGAGCAGGGAGTCTTACAATGTAATATTGGTTCTCAGAACACATAATAAATTTCAGTGTCCTTTTCTTTTTTTTTTTTTTGGCCGGGGCTGGGTTTGAACCCGCCACCTCCGGTATATGGGGCCAGTACCCTACTCTTTTGAGTCACAGGCTGCCCTCCAGTGTCTTATTTTTAATCCATAATTGTTTCCTTGAAATAGGGCAGGAAATGTTCATGTTTTTTGGTTCCCTTGGAGAAGAGAGAACCCAACTAGATTTCTTGAATTCTTCCACACAAAAGTCTTTTTTTGTTCCCTAAACACTTTTGCTGTTGGAAATAAAGAACTCAGCTGACTAAGTCCTGCAGCAAATGTTCTAAATACTTAATTTGGGCCAACACCTTGTCCTGGGATTGGCCTGTTAACCTTTCACCCTTTACCCAGCCTGTCATGGGGAAGTGATCCTCTTAGAATCCTCTCCAGGCAAGGCCCCCAACACAGGATGCTTAAGTCTGTTTAACCTGGGGATTTGGGGAGGCAGCTTTCCACACTACATTGTTCATCACCGCCATTTGTGGTCTATAGTTCTTCCCAATTAACTGGCCAGGGCTTTGAAAGCTGTGTGATTGGAATTCCCTGTAGACCATTTCTCTGTTCCAAGTGCAGAGAAACAAGAGCAAGCTCATGACATCTCATGTCATCACACTTACATATTCAAATCCACTTCATATAGAAAGTGTTATGTCACATATTACAACAGATATGAGTAATAATATTCATAACAGCTTGCATTGATTGAGGAAGACAATCAACAAAAATACAAACAATGAATAAGAAAATTTCAAACCCTAACAAGTTTGTGGACAGAATGTCACGTGTGGTAGAGTTAACGGAGGGAGGGGCAAGTGCTTTAGATGGAGTGTCCAAAGATCAAAACCTAGAACGAATTTTAAAGGAGGTCATACATTGCTAGTTATGGACATCTTCAAGAAAATTATAAAGCTCTATTTATTTGAAAGAAAAAAAATAATGATGACAGGCATTTTTAACACCCTTGACATTTATGAACTGCTTTCCATGTCCAATTTCCTCTGCTCCTCAGGGCAAGCCTGTGGAGTAGGTGGAACTCTCAATGCCTGGTTTACAGAGGAGGAACTGAAGTTGAAGAAAGTAAAGGACATTTCCAAAATCACTCAGTTAGGTAAAACTGATTGATTACTTGTTTCCCTTTGTTTTTTTATTTGATTAATAAGATTTTAATTTAAATTATCTGATTTTTACTTGGTTAATTCATTTTTTATTAATAAGTAACAAATAACCAAGGACTATAAGACATCACAAGTCTATAGTTCTCACAGCATAGGATTGGCATGACATAGAAGAATAAAGTATTGCCACCAAATAGAAAATCTAAAAATCTAGGGCATTTGAGAACTTAAAATAGAAGAGGTGGCATTATAATTTAATAAAAATAAGTGGCTCATTCTATAAATGGTACTGGATATCCAACTAGAAGAAAAAGACTACCTAACTCAGGTCCTATGTAAAAATTACCAGTGGATTAAGTATGTCAATATTTTTAAAATAAAATTAAAAATTTAGAAAAATTATTTGCAGAAACATGCTGTGTGAAAGACCTTTTTAATCAATACAGGAAACTTAGGCTTGGCACCCGTAGCTCAGTGGTTAGGGTGCTGGGCACATACACTGGGGCTGGTGGGTTCAAACCCGGCCCAAGCCTGCTAAACAATAATGATAACAATAAAAAAATAGCTGGGCGTTGTGGAGGGCACCCATAGTCCCAGCTACTTGGGAGGCTGAGGCAAGAGAATTGCTTGAGTCCAGGGAGGTTGCTGTGAGCTGTGACGCCATGGCACTCTACCGAGGGTGGCATAATAAAACTCTGTCTCAAAAAAACAAACAAACAAACAAAAAAAGGCAGGAAACCTAGAAGCCATGAAGGAAAAGAAATGTTTTTTATATGGCATAATTTATCTTGACAAACTCAAAAGCAAGTGGTAGCCTAGAAAAGATTATGAAATACATGGCCAACAAAACCCAAATGTTTCCATTATGCTAAACGATCCTGCAAATTTTAGACAACAAATTATAGAATTAGGAAAATAATATAAACAGGAATTTCACATAAAAGGAGATCTGAGAGTTCTAAAAGAGGCTCAACCTCAGTAAGCGAGAGAGCCAAACAGAATGATGTGGTACCATTTTACTCCATCAAATTGGCCAAAATTAAAAAGACCAATGTGAACTGGAGAGGGTGATAGAAAATCGCCATTCCCCTAGATCGAAGGGAAGTGGGAATTTGTCAATCACTACAACCTTTTTGGAAAATAATCTGGCAGTGCATATTAAAACATATTTTATTTTAATTCATTAAATTTCCATTTGACCTAGCAAGTCTACTTTTTAAAAAATGTGTTTCACGATATGTAAGAACATCAATCAATAAGGTTCTACATTCCAAGATGATTAGAATAATGTTTATAGTCACAAAAAACAAAACTGGAAGTATTAATTAATAGTGGTATGGTAAATGGTAAAATGGAAGAGCGTATCCATTCTGTAGAATATTATTAATTCTCTAAACAAAGTTAATATTAAATATTATTAATTCTGTAAACAAAGTTCCATCTTTATCTATTAGCCCAGATGGATCGTGATGTATTTAAGTGAAAAATAAGAAAGGAATGATTTTGTTATGACATCTCTGTACTTTTTAAAACTTTACAAGTGTGCATGTGAGTGCACTATGAACCTACCTAAGCCAAGTTCATCCTGCACTACTTTTAGGATCATATTGGTGAAGAATGGCAGCCTTTTCAAAAGTTTTAGGTAGGTGATATTCCCTACACTATCACTTCCAGGATGTAATAAAAGCAAATTTCACAGTCAATTCTGCTGCATATATGAACTCTTACTAACAAGCAAGCACAAACATAACACCCCAACCAGTTCAGTTGCTTTACTCACCATCTTGCATGACAGGTGAGCCACATATCACAATAATGCAGAGACAGACCTTGGTGGGGTCTTAAACCCTGTCCATGCGAGGAAGTAGAGTGTCTCTAAAAGAGTTTACATAAACCCTGTATAATTGAACACCCTGAATTTCACCAGTGAGAGCCCATTTTTAAACATCTATCAAGCTAACAAGCTGCTCCTTTCACCTGTGAAAGTCCATTTTTGACATTTATTATACTAATCAGCAAAGAGGAAGATTATTAAAGCAGTCAATAATAGCCACATCTAAATTAGGGCAACTTGGGGTATGACTTAAACTAACACACCTGTCTAGGTCCAAGCATCTTAAGACAAATTTTCTGCATTATAACAATAGGATAAGGAGGATGAGGAGACAGCTACACAAAAGGTTGCATATTGGTTGGGTAGAAATGGAATGAAAGGTGGAGATAAAGAGAGTATTAATGCACCTGTTATGCACTCTTACATTATTTCAACACTCCTATTATTTTTGTGCTTTAAACATTTTAGAAACGTATTTTACAAAACTATTTTATAAAAGTAGAATCCAGACAGCCTTTGCACATGCCCTTCCTTCTGCATGGACCATCTCACTCTCCTTTTAGGTTACCGGCGATCTCCTCTTCCTCCAGGTCTCAGTTCAGACACCACATTATTTGGGAAGCCTTTTGGACTACTCCAGCTAGTCCCATGCCTCTCTGTGCTCCCATAGCCCCTGAAACAGCTCCTAGCAGGAGAGTCATGACAATCCCTATTGTCTGTTTTTCCTGTTAGACTATACATTTTATGAGAACAGGGACTTTGCCTTCGTCCATGCTGTGTCTCTTAACACCATGCCTACCAATAGTAGGAACTTGAAAACTATGTTCTGAATTCATGAAGGAATGAATGTTGACATATAGCATTTAGTTTTTTGTGGGAGTTTTGGAATCACAATGGTTGTGAAATAGGTCCAATAAAATCCAAAGCCTTCTTGCCCAACCAGTTTCTTACCATTGTCTTATGAGAGAATATATGGGCCACCAGCTTAATTTTCAATGCCCATATTTGCAATCCATTAAAAGAGTAAAAATACTCTCCTGTAATATATTGGCATCATAGACTGGTGGAAATTATCCAAACCTACATTTTGAGACCTAGACTTACCATTTGTTAAATGTAGAATTTTGGAAGCGATAACTAACCTTTACTCTGAATTCTAATTCCATTACCTATAAAATAAAATTAAAATCATCCCTTTGGCTCAGTGCCTATAGCTCAGTGGTTAGGGTGCCAGCCACATGCACCAGGGCTGGTGGGTTTGAACCAGACCCGGGTCTGCTAGACAACAATGACAACAGCAACAAAGAAACAGCCGGGCATTGTGGTGGGCATCTAGCACCTATAGTCCCAGCTATTTGGAAGTCTGAGGCAAGAGAATCACTTGAGCCCAAGAGTTTGAGGTTGCTGTGAGCTGGGAGACCACAGCACTCTACTGAGGATGACATAGTGAGAATCTGTCTCAAAAAAAAAAAAAATCATTCCAGTGTAGGATTATGGTAGGTATCAAATAAAATAATCAGTGGAAAACACTCTTTTAACTATAAGGTGAGATGTACATAAGTTTGATTACAGTGAAGATCAAAGTCTCACAGTTCCTTCTTGAGCATTAAAGTTTATCCACTATAAATGACTAAGTGCGCCACATTTAATCTTTTGAGCACCTCAAAAGGGAAGAATTATAGAATCATAACATATGAATGTGTGAAGGGATTGCAAAGTGCTAGTCTATCCTCCCCATTGTGTAGCTGGGAAAACTGAGGTCCAGAGAAGTTTTATGACTTTACTCAGGCCACATGGAGAGTTGGTTCAAATGAGGTCATCACATCCAAGGGATTATCTTAGCATTTTTTTTACCAACTTGGTTTTTATGTGCCTCAAAAAGGAACTGATCCCAAGCAGAATTTGCCTGGCTTTGACAGAAAGAAATACTCTTAATCCCAACACAACACAAAGGCCTCTTTGAGAAATTTACTCATGTGTTGAGCATGAATCAATCATTGCAGCAACAAATGCAAATTTCCCTGAAAAAAAGAAGTGTCGTCTGTTGGATCAATTTCATAGATGAATCTTACTGCACTGTATTCATGAGCTCGTGCAAGCCTTGCTTGTGTAACCCCACTGAAACAAGCAGTAATAACAACAACAATAACAAAACCCACAAAGGGTCTGAAGTCTGACAATAAAAAGAAAGGCTGGGAACCACGAGGCCTGCCTTTCCATTAATTTTGTGTTCGAGGGACTTGTTTTGGGAAGAGGAGGTGGTGTTTCATCTTGCTACGATGACAATAAAGATCCCTTACACATGTGTAGGCCTTCAGAGTTTTCAAAGTGGTGTCACGTACTTTCTGACTTTGATCCCCACAACAACCCTGGGATGGAGGCATGCAGTTTTCTAAGAAAATCCACTTATGTTTCTCCTCTGATCTCCTCTTTTGTTTCAGGCATATTGCAACTCAAGGAGCTATATGTCTCAAGTGCAAAGAGTCAGAATGATTCAAAAAGGCAAAAATAATGGTCAAACTTTTCTAAAGGAGTTTAGAGAGAGAGAGAATGTGTTTGTGTGAATGACAAAAAACTTAAGACAATGTGGAAGAGGGTTAGCCTCCCAATAATATTTCTGGTAGCCTATGGGAAATAGGCTTATATAGAAGCTGGGTTTACTGTTTTAATTTTCTAATTTTATGTTCTTCTTAATATATGGCTAAAGACAATTTAGCTTCAATTTTCGAGAATTCTTGTGTTTGCTGTGCTGGTGCTAGTTGTGGTTGGATCACATCTTTAGTAACAAACATCACTAGCTATGTGGTAACATTTGGGACCAGATGAACACAATTCTGAGATTTTTTTTCTGTGTCTTTTTCTCTAACCAATCACTTTCAGCAGGTCTGGACTTGTGATACTTTGGTAAAAATGCTTTACAAAAAAAGGTGAGAACTATGTCATCTTCTTTAATAGTTTTCATCAAGTTGTCAAAGGCTTGATTCTATAGTCCTCTGGAGGAGGAGGTCACTGTGCATTGTTCTGCAAGGATACGCCTTCTGTAATCAACAAGGACTTTCTTAGTATCCCTCCTCATGGGCCCAGTGGAAAAAATACACATGGAGCATGAAAATAAAGAATTTCTCACTTCAGGTGGAACTGCATGTTAGACTCTGAATTCTTGAGAAGTTTCACAGTTATAATTTCTGGTCTCTATTGAGAATGAAAACCGGCTGAAGTAGTTAAATTGCTAGCCTGGAAAATTTGATTGTCTGACAGCATTGATCTTCCTTCTTCTCTGAAGAACTTTCTGGATGGAGCGTATGCCTGTCACAGTTAATGGTGTGTATTTCTTAAGTAGATATTTTGCAAAATTTGGTCTAGGCCTTATGCTTTGTTTTCACAAGCAAAATAATATATAGATAGGGCAGCGCCAGTGGCTCAGCGAGTAGGGCGCCGGCCCCATATACCGAGGGCTGCGGGTTCAAACCCGGCCCCAGCCGAACTACATCAAAAATTAGCCGGGCGCTGTGGCGGGCACCTTTAGTCCCAGCTACTTGGGAGGCTGAGGCAAGAGAATTGCTTAAGCCTAAGAGCTGGGGGTTGCTATGAGCTGTGACTCCACAGCACTCTATGGAGGGTGATAGAGTGAGACTCTGCCTCTACAAAAAAAATAAAAATAAAAATAATAATAATATATAGATAATCATATATTATTTGGCTGGAATTAGCTAGACCAACACTGCAATGATAGAAATGTCCCTTTGACTGACTATAACTAAAACCATACGTAAAATGCATCAACTCTCAGAGGATTCTAGAAGGTGTGCTGGATGAGGAACCTTGTATTGAGAGACAGGCCAGCAGTGAATTTCCTGGATTGCCCTTTTTCCCTTCCTACATATTCTGTCTTGAGCTCCAGAGCAGCCTGAGATCTAGAATTATGAGTGGGTATGCTTGGTCAAAAAAAAGCTTCAAGAAAAGCTGGTACTCTTTAGTCAGAGGATCTGCAGGGAGGGGATCCTGGCAAGACAGAAGTCTTTTGACTTTCCCTGGCCCAATCCAAATGACAGCCAGCAAGGAAATAGCAAGCCTCCCCTTCCTCCAGTGGCAACAACAGCAGCATTGAAAGTGGCCCATGAGGTGAAACCCTAGGGATTCTTCCCACCCTAAGCCAGATGAGCTCCAGCAATGAAGGATATCAGCCTAAATAACAAACAGGGAGAGGCTCCTGAAAGAACGGGTATTTATTTGGGAATAGAGCCTTGCAATGGGAATATGCATACCAAAGTAAATGTACATATTTAGGGAAGTAAGGAAGACAAATTTTTTAAAGCAAAAAAATGAGGATTACATAATTGTTTGGAAATAATTGCCCTTGGCTATAAGGATCCACAACAAGGATGTCATCAGTCCAAGGTTGGGCAGGCAGTTGCTGGGCAGCTGTTCTTGCAGAAGTACTCTTTCATGTAAGGTTGCTGTGGTCTTTGTGCAAGGTTGTGGTTTTTGTAGTCTTTTCCATCATCAGGCATTCAAGGACGAGAACCCTCTCTTCATGGCCTTCCCTGGTGCTATTTGTCAGGCTTTTCTTCATATTAGTGAGTCCATTTTGATTCTGGTAACTTTCGCAAGGACACCCCTCCCCCAGCACAGGCCTGGGGAGGTGGCCACCAGGGGGATGAGGCCTTGTGAGTCTCCCACATACTCCAGGCCAGCACCCCCAGCAAAGGGGAATTGCTCAGATCCCCTTTCTGTTGTGGTCAATGGTTCAAGATGGTTGTATGTGGCCTGAGTTGAGAAAACTGAATCCTTTACCCCACCCTATAGGTAGTACTAACAAAGGAAGAAGACAGTGTACAAAGCAGAAAATCCTTTTAGGACCTGAGTATAATCTTGGACCTGGCGAAGCCTGACCTGCATTATTCCTTCCAAACACGTATTGCTCTATAGTCCCTGACTCCAGGGTAGACAGCCATCCATTGGGTTGCAGGCTAGAGGCAAGAGAAACGTCAACTGTGTTTCACACCCCAGCTCTTGTTTTGCTTGGCCAAGGCACCTGATGATCAGAGTGGGGAAAAATCAGAGTGACAAGACTGTTGCTAAGAGACAGAAACCACATGGCTAGAGCCCACTTTCAAGAGTCATGAACCAAGATTTCTGGCTTCTGGACATTAGCCCACTGTCCCTGGCAGGATACTAACAGTCTAGCAGCCTACTTGAAGTTTTAATAGTTAGTATTGGCAGAGAAGCTCCAAGCTTATAAAATAACATCTAATAACGGATCGCCTTCTTTTGCAATCCCTAGAGAAATGCTAACACAGCATAGCCTTCAGGATAGGAACTCCCCCAGATGATTCCCTCCCTCAAATGACCTTGAAGGCAAGAAAAATGGAGTTGCTTCTTTCAACAGAAGTTTGGTTCTCTCTTTTCCTGGCTATGTTGTTTGAAGATGTCTTGAGTTCATACCATGCCCATATCTGCCCAACCCTCAGTCCCCTGCATGGATTATCTTTGCAAGTTTGCCCCAGCCTTGGGAGTGGAATTGAAAGAGTAGAAAAGAAACCTTATTTCCTTGGGACTCATCTACGTACTCCATGCCTGGCTTACGTCTTTCTCCCACCTTAAGTAAACCCCCCTGATTGTGTTTTCCTTGTTACCTGTTAAAATGAGAGTTTGAACTAGATGACTATTCAAGATAGTCATCTTGAAAAGATGACTTTTCAAGATTCCTCTGGAGCATGACACATGGGCATCTCTTTAACTAGAGAGCTCCCAATTTGAGGAACCATGACATAAAACTGGGTCCCTCTAATTCCCTGGCACAACGCTCTGCGTGTAGTAGGCCTCTTAGTGGCCATGCCATTGATTGATAACCTGGAGCAAGCCCACACAGTTAAATCGTTCTCCATATACATCCATTTTGCCTCACTGTTCTTGCCTTGGGCTGTTGTCGTCTTTTGATGAAGCTCTCAAATTAACAAGCTCATTTCACATCTAGAACTAAGACAACCCTTCCTCTTCCCCTCTTCCAAATGAGGACAATTTCATCCCTATCACTCCAAGATCCCTTACCCCCAAAAGCTCAGATACCAATTAGCCTCCAGTAGAGATTAATAAACAATACAATGATGACAGATAAAAAGACTAATTCTTTGGCCGAGAGAATCACTTTAATTAATTTAATCCTGGCTGAAAGATCAGCTGTGCTCAGGCCTGCTCACCAGCAGGGCTCATTTATCCCGGTCTGTCCCTGCCTGGAAAGTCAGGGTGTGCTTGGGAGCCGGCACTTAAGCAACAATGAGAAACAGATTGTACTGTCAGGCTTCATTAAAGGTCATCATTAGTATTCCAATTTGAAGACTGTCGCTCTAGCTCAATCTTTTACCAACTCTTCCCTGGCACATTGTGAAATTTGGTTCAGCTGTGAAACGTAAAAAATTCTCCCTGGGCTCCCTGGTGGCAGAGGGTGGGTATCATTTGACGCCTGTCGCTCTGCAGCTTAAAGGGCAAATCCCTGGGGAAATGATGGTCCCTGGGATTCTGTTTGTAAATCAAGTCATGTGCAGCTGCCTGGGATTCAGATATTTTCAAGGAATGGAACTTTCTAGGATTTGGCCATAGAAAGCAGAAATAGGATGGCTTTGTCATCTTCCCCAGGAGCCTATTACAACTGTTCTCTTCCAGAAGAGCTGAAAAGGATTTTTTTAGTGGAACACTAGCTAGTGACAAATAGAATCACCATCAAAGTGGGCCAAAGCCTCAATAGAAGGACAGGAAATTACTCTGGTATTCTTTGAAGCCAGCAACCCTCACGGCCCAGTTCCATCTGGCTTTGGGGAAACAGTTTTCAGCCCACTCGCTCCACATAGGATATGAAATTTTAATTTGCTTTTTCTACAAACTGCCAATTTTAACTACTTCTCTTCTGCTGAAGCAATTTTTGTTTTTGTTGGGGAAAAGGGGTAAAATTTTACACATTTCCCCCCACCTCCTTTTGCCTAGTAAGTAAATAACCGCTTGGCTTTTCTGCTGGTTTGGGGAATTAGATCCTCTCTGCTGGGTGTAGCTCCCTCACCTTTCTTTTCTGACTTACTTCTCTTGGGTTTTTCCAGCCACTTATGTTGGTTGTTATTCTTTTGACTCTTTCAACATGCTTGTGTCCTACTTCATTTGGTGTCAGACCATGCCGTTTTGTTTTAGAGCTGGTGTCTCTTTTGCACTGGATTCAAATCTCCAAATGAATGTGACCCCAAAACTAATCTCTAACCTTCCTTCTGTCCTTTCTTTTTTCTTCTTTCTCTCTCCCTTCTCCTCCTCTCTGTCCTCCCCTCCTCTTTGCCATTGTTCGAGTTACTGAGCAATGTCTAGAAAAGGCAAAGTTAAAAGAGGAAATAAATGGAAAAATTTTGCGTGCTGACCAGGCACCACCCTGCAAACCCCAAGCACTTAATACCCAGGGTGGTTATGTTATCAATGACAAGGTTTGATTGGCAACATTTTAACAAAATCAGGAAGAAAACTAATTTTAAAAATAACCGTGCTTGTGAATGAGCAAAATTAAGACTAAATTCACTTTGCTACAGCTGTTTCTGTCTGAATGTGTGTTGAATGGTTGATTGTCAAGTATCAGAACACCTCACTTCAACCACAGCAGTGATAACTTTTTTTTTTTTTTTTTTTTTTTGAGGCAGAGCCTCCGGCTGTCACCCTGGATAGAGTGCTGTGGCATCACAGCTCACAGCAACCTCCAATTCCTGCGCTCAAGCGAGTCTCCTGCCTACACCTCCCAAGTAGCTGGGACTACAGGCGCCGGCCACAACGCCCAGCCATTTTTTGGTTGCAGCCCCCGTTGTTTGGCGGGCCCAGGCTGGATTCGAACCCGCCAGGTCAGGTGTACGTGGCTGGCGCCTTAGCCCATTGAGTCACAGGTGCCGAGCCACAGTGATAACTTTTATCTACTTTATTTATCAGGCTTTGAAGAAGCATGTCTGAGGCTAAAACATTCTTTATTTCAAAATATAAGGGGATACAAATCTTTTCATCACATGGATTGCTTTTGTAATGCTTGAGTCATGGCTATGGGTGTGCCCACCATCCAGATAGTGTTTATTCATTGTAGTGTGGGTTTTCACCCTCCCCTCCTCCCCTACCCAGCTTATTCCCACTAAATTTTACTTCCTTCCATGCACTCACGTGCTTATCGTTTAGTTCCCATGTAATATAGCAAGTTCCCATGTAATAGCAGTGTTTGCCCATTCTTTAGATACTTTACTTAGGATAATGGTGTTCAGTTTCATCCAAATTGTTGCAAAAGTCATTAATTCATCCTTTTGATGGTTGAATTCTCCATGCTGTACGCATACCATATTTTGTCAATCCACTCGTGAATTGATGGGCACTGGGTTGATTCCACATCTTTGCAATCGTGAATTGTGCTACACTAAATATCAGAGTGCAGGTGTCTTTTGGATCACATGACTTCTCTTCCTTTGGGTGGACACCCTGTAGCGGGATTGCTGAATCAAATGGCAGGTCTGCTTTCACTTCTCTGAGGAATCGCCATACTTTTCCCCAGACAAATTGTACAAAAAGAAATAAGTGGGATCCAGCCTGATGAAGAACAAGACCCCATCTCTACTAAAAATAGAAAAACTAGCCAGGTGTTGTGGCAGGTGCCTATAGTCCCAGCTACTTGGGAGGCTGAGGCAAAAGAAACTCTTGAACCCAGGAATTCCAGGTTGCTGTGAGGTATGTTGTCAACACAGCACTCTACCCTGGGTGACAGAGTAAGACTCTGTCTCAACATAATAATAATAATAAATAAATGGAATTTTATTAAATTAAAAAGCTTCTACTTAGCCAAGGAAATAATCAACAGAGCAAATAAACAACCCACAGAAAAAATATTTGCAAGCTTTATCTCTGATAAAGGGCTAATAACCAGAATCTATGAAGAACTCAAGTGGATCAGCAAGAAAAACAAACAAACAACCCCATTAAAAAGTGGGGGAAAGGCTGGGGGCAATGGCTCACTTCTATAATCCCAGCACTCTGAGAGGCCAAGGTGGGTGAATTGCTTGCACTCACGAGTTGGAGAACAGCAAGAGCTAAAACCCAGTCTCTAAAAAATAGCCAGGGTTGTGGCAGGCACCTGTAGTCCCAGATTCTTTGGATGCTGAGGCAAGATAATCACTTGAACCTAAGAGTTTGAGGTTGCTGTGAGCTATGATGCCCTGGCACTCTACCGAGGGTGACAAAATGAGACTCTGTCTCAAAAAAAGGGGGAGAAAGACATGAACAGAAACTTTTCAAAAGAAGATGGACAAATGGCTAATAAACACATTAAAAATGCTGAACATCACTAATAATCAAGGAAAGGCAAATTAAAATGACAATGAGATATCACCTTGCCCCATGAGAATGGATTTTATTATAAAGTACGAAAACAATAGACATCGGCATGGATGCAGAAAGGAAGGAGCGCTTATGCACCCTTGGGGGGACTGACGCTAAATCATTTTCCAACCAGTCTCTTTGATTTCTAATGATTTTTTCAATTTTGAGTTTCAAGGATTTATGAAAACTCTCAAGTTCTGATTATTCTCATTGGAAATAGATGTAAATCCCCATGCACTTGGTATTTCTGTGAACCGTGAGTTTGTACTTCCCTAGAGTTTATGATAGATAGATTTAAGCTCTAGGGAAGTACAAACTCCCTGTGCACTGGATCTTTCCGTGAACCACAGAAGTTTCACCTACAAACCACCAACAAGACAAATCAGAATGGAGAACTTTCTTGATGTCCTCCTTGGTAGTCACTGGGGTGCAGTTCAGTTGCATACGTCATGCTAACCTTCAGACCCAGGGAAGTCTTTTCCAGATGGCTGGCTCAGTTTTCCTTGGAAGATGCTTTAGCACAGAACTCCTTGTAGTGGACATTTGCCATTATTTGGCTGTCTGACATTAAGTCCCACTTCTTATTTCTTTTCTGAATATTCTTTCATGTGCAGTCTTCGTGAGAGGTAGGAGATAGCTCTCACCCTGGAAGCCAAAAGAGTCAGATTTTGCATTTCCCATTGCAGGCATACCCAGAAAATGGACATATAACTCAATTTTGTTCAATCAAATATCTTCTCCCAAGACTTTAAATCATAAGCAAGCAGTGCAGGCATTCTGGGAGTTGGCAGTCATCTCCATTGCCCAGCAACTTGGGATCCGAGACCAGACTGTGGGTGTAGCCCAGCTTGTGTGGGGGTTCCTGCTACCTAAACTTCTAGATCTTTCATGCTCCCTTCCCTGTCTCCAAGTTCTTGGGCCTCCTGTCAATTCTGTAAGCACCTACTATTTATCTAATAAACTCATTTTTTTCTCTGATATCACCACAGTCCCTTCTTGTTGCTGCAGTTGAAAAAGCCCTGATGGTGCTCTGCACAAGTCCACTTAGCGTCTGCCTCTCCCTCCACAGATGTCCCTGTGAAGACGGTGGTGTGTGTGCCAAATGTCTGAAGAGAAGGATGCAGGTAAAAGGGGCTCGAGCTGAAGATGTATCCAGCCTCGGACTTGACTTTCTCTCTGATGGTCTCTAGTATAGGAACGAAGGAACTTGCGCTTTTCCAAGTAGTTAGCTAATGCCCTATAATTAATTGTTATAGGTTTGTACACCTATAATGCCTATAATTGTTATAGGTTTTTCCTGTATACAGGTTTCAGGAAAAACCTGAAATAAAGTTTATCCTCTCATCCTCTTCCTCTTTCTGGGCTATCCAATTGTACTCAATCTTCAGTGTGCTGACAAGTTGCCTAGAATATTGTTAAACCATAAGATTCCTGAGTACTTTCTCCCCAACCTGCATACCCCAAGATTCTGGTTTAATAGGAGATTCTGATGAACATGGTCTCAGAACAAGATTTTTTTTTTTGAGACAGAGTCTCAAGCTGTCACCCTGGGTGGAGTGCTTTGGCATCAGAGCTCACAACAACCTTCAACTTTTAGGCTCAAGCAATCCTTTTGCCTCAGTTTTTCTTTCTTTCTCTTTTTTTAAATTAAATCATAGCTATGTACATTAATGCAATCAGGGGGTACAATGTGTTGGTTTTATATACAATTTGAAATATTTTCATTGAACTTGTTAACAAAATGTCTGAACACAATAACTAAGGAAACCTCATGAAAGTTTTTCTTTTTTAGTAGAGACAGGGTCTTGCTTTTGCTCAGGCTGGTCTTGAACTTGTGAGCTCAAGCAATCCACCCGCCTCAGCCTCCCAGAGTGTTAGGATTACAGGAGTGAGCCACCACTGTGGCCGGCCTTCAGAACCACATTTTGAAAAACATTGAAAGCCAGCATGAAAATAAAGCCACTACACAAACAAGGAAAAACTAGAGAAATTCATAAAGAAATAAAGAGCTTTAATCAAGCTGAACCGAAAGACTGATCCACCTATGGATTTAAGAAAAAAGAATATATTCCTTGTATTATTTGAGCCAAAATTAAAATTGGTTGTATTACAACTGAAAGCTGGTAACTAATATAAAGAAATGCTTTCATTTTATACATCATATGATTAAATTATCACAGCCACCCCATGAAGAAAGTTTCAGTTTGATTCCTATTTTGCAGTTGGTGACGCCAGCTGGAAAAGTGAGGCTCTATGCCTGAAACAAGCATAAGTTAGATTCAGAACTGTAGAGGTTGATCGTTTCATGAAATACTGACTCCCTCATTAGAGCAAATAGAACACTTGTCCCGATTCCTACTGAACTTATGTCCCATTGCTTTTCTGAAGCCTTCTCTGAAAACTGGGCCCACACTGATATTCTTTATGTGGCTACCAAGTATAAATAGCTTCACAGGTGCATAATTAATTGTTCTTGAATAGCTTAAAGTTTCAGTCACTCTACTGTAAGCTCCTCAAAGACAAAGACTACATCTTCTTCACATTCTGCTAGAAAATGCTCAATCAGTAATAGATAATTATTGGCTGACTGAAGTAAAACAGAAGGACCAATAATCTGAAGGGTAAAATAAACTGTGGTTTATTTATATGAATAATTCTGGGTTCTAGTAGTTTCTGACACAAAGTTTATGCTCAACAAATTGTTGCCAAATGAATGACTGAATATAAATTGAGCCTTTCAAATACAATGAGACCCCATACCCATGACATCAGAGGATGGGTTTTTTAGTGAAACACTAGAAAACAACAGGCCAGCCGTGATGGCTCATGCCTGTAATCCTAGCACTTTGGGAGGCCAAGGTGAAAAGATCAGTTGAGCCCAGGAATTCAAGATCAGCCTGGATAGCATAGCAAGATCTCTAAAAAAAAATTTAAAAAATCAGCTGGGTGTGGTGGCAAGCACCTGTAGTCAAAGCTACTCAGGAGGCTGAGGCAGGAGGACTGCTCGAGCCCCTAACTTTGAGGTTGCTATGAGCTGTGATGATGTCACTGCACTCCAGCCTGGGCAACAGAGCAAGACCCTGTTTCACAAAACAACAACAATAAACAACAAAAACAGGTTACTAAAGCATCTCATCTTGCCTTCAAGGAATAATGTTTTAAAATTGGCAGCAATTCAAAGATTTCCAGTGGCCACTCTTAACATCAGGGCTAGTAGCCCTAACTGTGAAAGGTTTATAATCCCAACTGTTTCATAATTTAAGATCAACATTGCTCCCTAGTACAGTACAAAGCTGGAACTATAGTATTCTCAATGAAAGTTACAATGTACTCCAACCACAGGCTAGGGTCCATATGGCAAAAAGTTTAAGAAATGGGTGGTGCCTGTGGCTCAAAGGAGCAGGGTGCTAGCCCATATACCGGAGGCAGCGGGTTCAAACCCAGCCCCAGCCAAAAAATCTGTATTTATAATAATAATTTTTAAAACTGAAAAACAAAGATTAAGAAATTAAGTAATCCAACTATTACTGCAAACCAAAAATTTTAATTTTTTTTTTTTTTTTTGAGACAGAGCCTTAAATTATCACCCTGGGTAGAGTGCCGTGGCGTCACACTTCACAGCAACCTCCAACTCCTGGGCTTAAGGGATTCTCTTGCCTCAGCCTCCCAAGTAGCTGGGACAGGCGCCCACCCACAATGCCCAGCTATTTTTTGGTTGTAGTTGTCATTGTTTGGCAGGTCCGGGCCGGATTCGAACCCGCCAGCTCTGGTGTATATGGCGCCTTAGCCTGTTGAGCTACAGGCACCGCCCAAAGATTTGAATTTTAAATTATAATAATGTTCTCACATTGTAAAATAATACAAATATTTTAAAATTGTATATGTTTTCCAGGACATAAAAGTTTAAACATCTGCCCCTTAATTTGGCATTTCCGTGACATGGAAGAGTAGAAAGCAATTGCTTTTAGACTAGAACACCTGATTCCATTTCTGGCTCCAATTCAGGCATAAACCTCTGATATGCCTTTTCTTTTCCATAAAGTGAGATAAGAGTAAAATCCACTCTACAGACTCATTGTGAGTATTCAATTAGACAATATGTTGTAAAAGTTCTTTATATAGTAACTGTATATCATATGGGATGGTATAGGTTGTCAGTAACAGAAAATCTATTTCAAAGTAGCTAACCTATAGAGAAAAGTACTGGCTTCCCTAATTGAAAAGCCCTGAAATATATCTGGTGTGACTTCTGACACACAGCCCTTCCCTGCTGTTGTGTGTGGTAGATTTATCACCAGGTTGGCTTCGCTCACAGTCTGAAGACAGCTGCCAGCAGTCCACTGGGCAAGCTGGGAAGAGAAAGATGCTTTCCTAGCACTTTCACAGGTCCTCCCTCAGCAGTAGGGCCAGGATTTGGTAGGTGGTGCGGAAAGAAAACCCTTGATTACATCCTTGCCCTGGGACTGTCCCAGTGGCAACTGTTACTCAAGGGGACAGACAAAAAAAAAGGTAAATTAAAAAGGGAGAGAGAGAGAGAAAAGGTAAAAAGGTAAATTTAAAAAAAGAGAGAGAGAGAGAGAAAGAAAGATGCTTTCCCTTCCCTCCAAACAAAGGTCTAAGTTTCACTGTGCCTACACCACTACTGAATGATGTCAGGATCATCCAGATTGGCTTAGAGAAATCAGGGCCAACCCCATGACAAAGTATGATGTCCGTATTACCCACAGTATATAGATGCTAGACAAAGAATGGGGTTTTTTTTTTTTCCAAAGGAAAGTTCAGATTGAGAATAAGGAAGTAAATGCTGAGTAGTCACAAATCCATAGCTTTGTATTCTGATGGATGTTAGTATCACAGCTCAGCTTGGAGTACACACCTTTATACATCTGTGTATTTAATCTACCTTACAGTTTTGCCTTAAGATGTTAAGCGTTTGAACTTATGATAGTTATTTCCTTAATTTTTGTTGCCACCTCTCAAATTACTGAGATTATTCCCATAATAAAAGTCACATTACGTATTCGATTAGTAATATATGGAAGAGCTTAAAGAACTGTACTATACAAATGGCAGATACTCTCCTTGCAAATTTGCTTTTCAGTCTGGTCCTTTGAGTTTAGGATACTGACTACCAGGTTAGGATCAGGGGATTCTCTATAGTCACGTTCTTTGGAAACTAGATGTATTCATACAGGAGATGACTTTCCAAGAAAAAAACAAAACGATTCAGCTCAACTTTTATTGGGTAACATACCCTCAGGCTTTTCTGAAACAGGTGGTTCATTAGCTCTTAGTAGAATAGCTCTAATCATTTTTGTAAAATCTTAATTTGCATAATAATTTAGAGTTCACAAAATGCTTAAAAACAATCTAAGAGCAATAGAGTGATGTTGAAATTTTGTAGATCTTAGGCCTAAGTATCAGGCCTCTGAGTGAGTGATATGTCTAAGGTACACCGAAAACAATCATAACCCAAATCCCTAGCAATATAATTATTTAAGACCTAATTCCTACATCTTTATTTCTCTCTACCCTTTCTAAACATCATAAGGCTTAAGATGAAAGTCTGCCGCTTTGTAATTATTATGTTTTCACATATCTTTGCTGATTGGATAACCTCCTTTGAGATGGGTAAGAATTATTTGCTGCCCTTTACATCCCAGAAAAGATAAAGGAATTGACAAAGGTCAAATAGGAAGTGTCAAATCCAGATTTTCTGATTCTGTGTTCAATACTCTTTCTACATCACGTTGTACACATTTGGAAATTTATGGAAACTACTACAAAAATATCAGACTCACTTTGGGTTCTAAGACAGGACTTTAATGTCTTTGTTAATAAACTCTTCAAATCAATTAGTAAGATAAGTCCTCATCCTTGGGGAGTTTTACAAGGTTGGAAGAGACGATGCTGGAAGAAGAGCTAAATGACTTAAAGTCTCTATCTCGTAAATTCTGGGACTCTGGAACCGCTAATTGAAGGACAAATAATCATTCCAAGAGCTTTGATTCCCCTGTCAAAAATGACTTACCCATCTTAAACCATCTGTTTCTGACAATTAGCATGTTTTGCTAATCAGTTTGTCCACTTTTGAACCATGACCACCGAGGGACTAATGTTCTTTGGCAGTTTATCTTGCCCTGGTAAAGAAAGTAATACCAACCAATGATTTCATGACGGTCCTGTTGGGAGGGTGTGATCTCTTCCATGTAATTTCAAGGACCGTCCAAGTGTAAACTGAAGAATTTGGTTCATGGATGAAGTCATTCGGGTGGCCACTGACCACAGTTGTTCAGTTGATAACCATTCTTCTCCTTGATTGCAGTAGATTTGATTTAAGTCACTAGTGAGAAAAGTAAAAACGAATCAAATTTTCAGGAACACATTTTTGGTTTTTGTTTTATAGTCCTTTATACATAGTCCTTGCATCTCAATACTTGCAGCATGAATTTCACTACAAAAGCATGATATAGTGTAGACAGGAATTTTGATATCCATTTTTGTAGTACGTTAGAAAACTGAATGATGATTTTGTTATAAGCAGAGATAATTAAAGATGTGTTCAAAGTTACCACGGAAAATGGTGCATCATCTCCAATGTAACATGGATATATGGGGGTTATTTTTGTTGTATCAGCAAAACAAAATTATTGCCAAATTGCATTACCTTCAAATAAATGCTGTGTGTTGGCTTTTTGTCTTGAGAAGCGTACTTAATTACTTAACAGAACAAGCACGTGTTATTTGAAAATTTAATTAGTGTATTTTCATTTCATTCATTTATATATAGCTGGATTTGTACCAAATATGATATGAGGCAGAATGCTGTATTTTGATTTAAAAGTACGATTTTTGAAATGTATATAAACAGACTGTTTCAGGTCAACAAAAGAAACAAAATATTGGCACTCTCTTCTTTCTGTACAATTTGAGAATAGACTTAAGTTTTTCCACTTTCAACTCCAAATGAATTCTTATCCCAGACTATTTTGGTCCATGCCAATAGTGGAGGTAGAATTTTTTCTGGACCTGCAGAATACTGCTACCTCTATTAAATATCAGATTCCCATAGATTCCCATGCAATCATCTCTGTGGACCAGGGAGCTTCAGTGAGTCCCTGCCGTGCTTAGTGTTCTTTCCTTTAAACTCTCACCAGTCAATATTTATTTGCTGCGGGCTTCATCCACAGCCCTGCAATTTATTTTGATTGATATTATGGCAGGATGACTGTTGGATCCGCAGGTGAATTATTTTTTCAGCAATTAAGTGTTGACAGTCTTGCCAGTTGGAAAAACAAAGACTATCACTGTTATCTTTACTATTAATATTGGATCAGGCACCGGAATTTGATAAGAAAAATGGGTTTATGAATTCTTGGCTTGTTGGTCTCTATTCATAAACCTTTCTTAAAT
Source organism: Perodicticus potto (assembly GCA_963574655.1). Classification (NCBI taxonomy): domain Eukaryota; kingdom Metazoa; phylum Chordata; class Mammalia; order Primates; family Lorisidae; genus Perodicticus; species Perodicticus potto. The sequence goes on from CAUYRH010000155.1 coordinate 27,307, forward strand.
ATCATCTTAAAACATAACAGGATATTTTTACCTGCTATGGCTCTGCAAGAACCCTAATTTCTACGTTTGAATAAGTCGTATTAATTTTTGGTCATTAAATAATTTTTTCACTGGAGAATAAATGTGGGAGGGCTAAACTGATTATAATTTACATCATGATGAGGATGAAAATGAACTGTCTACTATTGTCATCAGATTATGTATATAACTTTTCTTGTTCAGAAATGGTAAATATTATAAAAATAAATTTTGGCAATAACAACAGTTATCAATTATATTTCAGCTGTTATTCCTCAAGGGCTTACCATAAATTATCGCATTTAATCTTCCCAAGAACTCTATGTCCTGAGGCATCCATTTTACAAATTAAAAAATTTAGGTACAGATTGATGGATTCCCAGCTAGTGAATAGCCAAGCCGGGATTTAAACTTGGATCCATCTGCCTGCATAGTTTGTGCTTGTTAAGTTTGAGAGTAACATAGCATAAAACTCAGATCTGCAATCCAACTATTCCTGTAATCCTTAATGGTCCATTAAGAATATAGCACATATTTACTCTTATTTAAAATATATTTATAAATTTACTTATAGTCATCATGAGGAATCAAACAGGCAAATCCAGAATTTGGATCTTTCTTCAACATGCCAGTGGCATTCAAAAAAGATGAGAGTAAGGAAAGGGGAAACTGTTCTATCTAGATTAAAAGATGCTTAAGAAATAGAACAACCAAATACAGTTTGTAGAACTTATTTGGTAACTGATTCAAAAAAATTACAAAATGATATTTGAGATAATTAGAATCATTGGAATATGAATTAGATATTAAATAATAACAAGAAATTTTATTGTAAACTGTAAAAAAATAATCTCCATAGTTTTCAGGGCAGCAAACCGAAGTAGGTAGGGACAAAATAACAGGATGTCTGGGATCTGCTTTAAAATACTTCAGAAAAAAGTTAGAGAAAAGAAGAAAGGAGAGATGAGGGTGGTGGACGCTTGTTAATTGCTTTATCGGGGTGATGGATGCAAGAATTCAACATACAATTCTCGCTTGTTTTGTGTATATGTCAATTTTTCATAATAAAAGCAGTGGGAAAAGCCTACTTTCGAGTATTTTGTCGACTCATAAATGGTTGATATCTATAATCCTGATCTCAAAGCTTTTAATGTAATGTCGTGTTTACCCGCAAGTCAATGTGTAGGAGTTTAAGCAGTCGGCGCTGAGATATTTAGCGCTGCACTGCCCCCTTGTGGTTTCTACTGAGTTTACAGCATCCAAGTTTGGCTTAAATCCCCACACAGCCTTCCTCCCACCCAGTCTTTCTTCTTCTCATTCAACAGTTGCGCTTCTCCATTAGTTTTAAATTTAAATGGAGGATTTAGAAGGCTCTCAGTAGATAACAGTGTCTTTGCCCACACTGGAATCCTGAACGCTTCCTTCCCTGCACTCGAGATTTTCTCCCCTTCACTGCTCTGAACAGTGCAGTAAATTACATAGAAGTGGTAAAAAGACCCCAGAGTAGGCAATTTCCAAGAGCTCAAATGTTGGAAGAGGAAACTGTAGGATTTATCAAACTGAGAAGCTGATTTTGTTCTGGTAATCTAGTTTTATAATTATTTAATTATGAATTCCCAGTTATAAATAATTGCTGTTAAGAAAGTCTCTTGAGGGCGGCGCCTGTGGCTCATCGAGTAGGGCGCCGGCCCCATATACCGAAGGTGGCGGGTTCAAACCCGGCCTCCGCCGAACTGCAAAACAGAAAAATAGCTGGGCGTTGTGGCGGGTGTCTGTAGTCCCAGCTGCTAGGGAGGCTGAGGCAAGAGAATCGCCTAAGCCCAGGAGTTGGAGGTTGCTGTGAGCTGTGTGATGCCACGGCACTCTACCGAGGACCATAAAGTGAGACTCTGTCTCTACAAAAAATAAGAAAATAATAAGGTCTCCTGAGAGAAACTAGATTTGACAAGTGGTGAAACGGATGAAAACTCTAACTCAAAGGAGTCCTTAAAATGACTTAAATGGGGAAAAAAATGAGAAAATCTTTAAAATAATAAATATACTAAAAGATGTAAAATGACTCCCTTACCAAAGAAAATCAGACTTACCAATTTTTATAAAGCCAATAACTGAGAAAATTTTTGTAAAACCAATAGCTAAGTTTTCCTCTTCAAACTCTCATGTTGTTTTATGAGCTGACTTAATTTCAGTCAAATTTATTTCTTTCCAATCATATCTGGCTATCTTTTTTTCAATTTGCATCCAGACAAATCCTATGCCGCACACAGTCAATCAATATAAAAAGTTCAGTCATTAAAATGAAATTTGTAACCTCTTTTACCCATAGATGGTATGAATCCAATTTATACTTTTCTTTATATATCACTCTTCATTTTTCAGTATCTTCATAATCATATAATTAATTTTTTTTTTTTTTTTTGCAGTTTTTGGCTGGGGCCGGGTTTGAGCCCATCACCTCTGGTATATGGGGCCAGTGCCCTACTCCTTTGAGCCACAGGCACTGCTCTCATATAATTAATTTGATCCTCACAAAAATCTGGGAGATTAAACTGGTCTGAATTATTATTTTTATTTTACAACAACTGAGGAAATAGAGATACAATGATGCAAAAAGGTTTTTCCCAAGGCCACAGAGCTAGTAAGTGGCAGAGCTAGAATGAGATCCCAGATCCTTTAGGCTCCTAAACTGGGGACATTTCCACCATAACAGTACACAGACCCTGCCTTGCCCTTAGGGAAGAGAGCAGAGTTTGGGAACATCTGCACTCAGTTTCACTAAGCAGATCCTGCTATGGAAACAGAAAAACAAGCTTGTTTTAAGGGTAGGGTTGATACATCTCTCAAAGTGTGCATGTATGTGCTTGCCTTTAACCTCTATTATGTAAAGATGTAAAAGATTAAACAAAAAAAAAATGAGAGGCCAATGTTATCAAGTGTATGATGTTCTTAAGTATTCTCCTTCTCTCCAAGCTGTCCAATGGAGTCACAGAAAGCTAACCCACATTTGTTCATTTAATTATTCAACAAACATTATTAAATGGCTATGCTGGTTGGGCACTATTCTAGGTGCTGGTGTTATAACAGTGAGCAAAATGCTACTTCTAGTAAGACAGTTAATAAATAATACAGCATAGTATGCAATGGAGGGATTGATTTGATGGCTCTGACCATAGTGACCCTGGCCAATCCTCAAGGAAAGGAGAAGTCAGTGAAGGTTTGCATTGTATGGAAATGCAACTGCTATTCCATAATGCCAAAACAGGCTACGTTTTTTTTTCCTGAGTTGGGTTTTTTTTTAAATTTGTTTTTGTTTTTGTTGTTATTGTTTGGGATTCATTGAGGGTACAAAGAACCAGGTTACACTCATTGCATTTGTTAGGTAAAGTCCCTCTTATAATTGTGTCCTGCCCCAGGAGGTATGTCACACAGCGTGACCCCAAACTTGCCTCCCTCCTTCCCTTTCCCCACTTCCCCATTCCCTCACCCCCGAACCCCCACCATGTACTAGGTCATCAGTTGTCCTCATATCGGAATTGAGTACATTGGATTCTTGCTTCTCCATTCTTGTGATGCTTTACTAAGAAGGATGCATTCCACCTCCATCCAGGTTAATACAAAAGATGTAAAGTCTCCCTCTTTTTAATGGCTGAATAGTATTCCATGGTATACACATACCACAGCTTGTTAATCCATGGATTGGTGGGCATTTAGGTTGTTTCCACAATTTGGCAACTGCGAATTGAGCTGGTTTTTGGAAGAAAGTATGGAGAATCCTCAAAGAACTCAAATTAGACCTCCCATTTGATCCTGCAGTCCCATTACTGGACATCTACCTAGAAGATAAAAAGTCATTTTATGAGTCAGGGTTTTTCTCTGTCACCCAGGCTAGAGTGCAGTGGCATCATCATAGCTCACTGTAATCTCAAGCTCCTAGGCCCAAGCAATCCTCCTGCCTCAGCTTCCCTAGTAGCTGGGACAGGTGTGCACCATTATGCCCAGCTAATTTTATATTTTTTGTAGAGATGGGATCTTGCTATGTTGCCCAGCATGGTTTTGAATTCCTGTCTTCATATGATGCTTCTCCTTGGCCTCCCAGAGTGCTAAGATTACAGGTATAAACCACCATGCCTGGCCCTAGGTGGTATATTTTTATTTTATTTTTATTTTTTACTTTTTTTTATTGTTGTTTCAAGTTAATTTGAGGGTGCAAAGAATTAGGTTACAGTGTTTGCATTTGTTAGGTAGACTGCCTCTTATATTTGTGTCCTGCCCCCAAGAGGTGTGCCATATACTCTTAAGTGGGAGCACACCCAACCTTTCCCTCCTCCCCTCTCCCTGCTCCCTCATTCCCCTACCCCCTACCAAGGTGGCATATTTTTAAACATGGGTTATACAAGGGTGCAGTTTTATCACTTCCGGGAATACCAGTTTTATGATAAAAGGAAAAAACTGGGTTCAAATCCTAATTCTTCCATTTGCAGGTTGTATGATCTTCAGTGAGTTATTTAACAGCGTTTATGCTCAGTTCCCCAGTAATATTAGTACATATCTTGTTATTCACAAAGTTATTACGAGGAGTTAAAAGAAGAGATAAGACATTGAAAGCACATAGCACAGTAAATGACACAAAGTAAGAAATGAATAAATTGAGCTGCTGTGTCAGTTATGATTCTTTCTGATGCAAGTGATTGAAAACAAAAAAGGAACATACTGGCCTGCATAATTATATCCAGCAATGCCTTAGGGGCCAATTTCTGTCTCTGCTGGTTGACCCTGCTCCACTTTTGCTCACTCCTAGACAGATCCTCTTTCCAGTGTGGCATGGTGGTCTGCATTAGGTGATGGGGTTCAGGACATGCTGCATATTGAATATTTTAAGCCACAGGAATTTGAAAAACAGCAGGAAAGACTCTCTGACTCTCCCTTGACCTTCTCCCCTAAAGAAGGTCATAGACCCTCAAAGAGAGGTCCCCTTCCTGTACCTGGGAGAAAGGAACATCCATTTCTCTAAAGATGGAGGACACCAAAAAACATATAAATAAACAGGTCTTAGCTAACTTTAGCTCACACCCTTTGTCCTATCACATTCTTCCACAACTTTCCAAACTGCCCATGACTTATCATGACTTTCCATGACTTTTCAAATCTAGCATTAAAATACCCAGGTTTAATGACTTTTTCTGGTCTTCACTTCTTTATGAAAACTCCCATGTCACGTAAAATTCACATTAGATAAATCAGTACACATGTCTCTTGCTAATCTGTCTCTTGTTAGAGAGGCCTCAGCTGGGAACTGAAAAGTCTAGGGAAAAAAAGATATTTTTCCTCCGTTACCATTTCTGGTGACCCCAAAGGGACTGCCGGACAGCTCCCTCACTCTTAATCCTTCAGATGGGATCCTGAAAAACTGACAAAAAGCAGGGAAAGGTGAGTCTTGCACAGTCAGCTTTCCTGGCTCTTCATTGGTAGTTCCCAGTTGACAGAGGAAGGTAAAAATTTCTCCTTGTTCCTTGTTTCCCCAAATATTTCATATTTAACATATTTAATATTTTTCCAAATATTAACAGAAGAAAAACATTTGTATATAGATTAGTTCTTTGGACTGTGACCCTTATGAACTTGGTTAAATTGGTTTTGGGGTACCCCAATCTCTTCCACCCCAGGGACAGCTATCATTTCTTGTTTATCTCATTTTACATCCTGAGAGGTTGACATGGCTTTGTGCCTGCCAGAGCCTGCCAGAGGAAGCATGTGCCAGCTCTCAAGGAGACAGAGTCTTCCTTTCTTTTGGCTTGGGGAGTGGTCCAGATCTTAGAAGATTGCATTTTTTGTACCCTCTTTAAGGATGGCTTTTTGTCATGGTTAAACTAATAAAAATCTTACTAATTTAAATCCTAAAAGGCTTATTGGTCTTTGTTTTGAGTCAATTGAAACAGGTACCTTTGGGTTAAAAATATATATATATATATATTTTGAGATGGAATCTTACTTTCTTGCTACCAGTACAGTGTTGTGGCGTCATAGCTCACAGCGACCTCAAACTCTTGGGCTCAAGCCATCCTCTTACCTCAACCTCCCAAGTAGCTGGGACTATAGGCATCTGCTACAATGCCTGGCTATGTTTTTTTTTTTAAGAGACAGAGTCTTGCTCTTGCTCAGGCTGGTCTCAAACTTGTGAGCTCAGGCAATCCACTTGCCTAAGCCAGAGTGCTGGGATTACAGGTGTGAGCCACCTTGCCCAGCCCTAAAAAAATTCTTTTGAAGCGTGTAATACTGTCAGGAATATTTACTGTGTGTCCCAGCTAAATCCTGATAATAACATATTTGAAAGGATTTTTTTAAAAAGGAAATCTATGGTCAGAAGTTGGCCTAATTGGAACTTGATATTCAGAGCTTGATAGGACCAATTTTTCATGGCCTCTCTATTCCATTTGATCCTGCTCCTCCCATCAGAAATTCTCAGTCAACTAAAACCCCCTTCTCAAATCCTTCCTGACTACGTACATGCCCTTCCAACTCTGTCCACCTTCTTGTTGGCAATTTTGCAGAGGATAATTTAGTATATCACTGGCCTCTTTCTGTGCCTCCATTCTCCTTTTGCCACCTTTCCTTCAGTTCCCTGAATTATTTGCTATGTTCCCCTTCAATCCTTCTGTCCACCCCAACCAGACCCCTTTCTACTCCAATCCCTCAGTCACTTGAACTTTAGGACCCACAGCTCTCAAAAGACTCAGGATCCTCCAAAAGCAAATGCCTGAGGCTGTAAAGGCAAAAGGCAAATTGAAAATACTCTTAATATTGTACCCATTCAGGCGCAGCGCCTGTGGCTCAAGCAGCTAAGGCGCCAGCCACATACACCTGAGCTGTCAGGTTCAAATCCAGCCCAGGCAGCCAAACAACAATGACGGCTGCAACCAAAAAATAGCCAGCCGTTGTGGCGGGCGCCTGTAACCCCAGCTACTTAGGAGGCAGAGGCAGGAGAATCGCTTGAGCCCAGGAGCTGGAGGTTGCTGTGAGCTGTGATGCCATAGCACTTTACCCAGGGTGACAGCTTGAGGCTCTGTCTCAAATATATATATATATTTAGTACCCATTGAGATGGGCTTTGAAAACATCCAGACGGCCGCTAGGTGTCTCCATAGCCACTTGCCTGGAACGTCTA
>CAUYRH010000160.1:0-20592 GCA_963574655.1 Perodicticus potto
CACCTTGGATAGAGTGCCGTGGCAACACAGCTCATAGCAACCTCCAATTCCTGGGCTCAAGCGAGTCTCCTGCCTCCGCCTCCCAAGTAGCTGGGACTACAGGCACCCACCACAACGCCCGGCCATTTTTTGGTTGCAGCCGTCATTGTTGTTTGGCAGGCCTGGGCTGGATTTGAACCCGCCAGCTCAGGTGTACGTGGCTGGCACCTTAGCCCGTTGAGCCACAGGCGCCAAGCCAAGCCACTCTTATTTTACTTAATAACAGCCCTAAAGTTCATGAGTGTTGATGCTGCCATATTGCCATAATTATTCAATATTATTATTATTATTGTTGTTGTTCATCTCTTGCTATACTTGCTTTATAAACTGAACTTTTATTATTGGTATATACATTTAGAAATAAACCGCATACATGGGGTTTGGGACTATCCACAGTTTCAGGCATCCACTAGGGGTCTTGGAAGTACCTCCCACAGATAAGGGGTACTACTATATTTTTATGTTACCTTCAAATTATCTTTAAATATCACCTATGACAACTACTGCAGAAGGAAAATCTTAATCACTTGGAAAAGTTCTCAAATTATAGTATATAAATTGATTCAAAAAAATAATTCCCACTATTAACTGTAATTAACTGCATAAAACTCCATCTTTAAAAAGATATTCACATGTATACCGTAACATTTATACATTTCCAATTAGCAGTCACTGTAACTGTAAATGCGGCAGATGGTCTTCCTCTGTTGGAGTCAGCCTTGCCATACTGAGGAGCCAAACAGGTCAAGCAGCAGTGGCAGCTCTGCTGGTGATTCCAGGGAGGCTTCAACGATTAGAAATGTGAGCTGGAGAGCAGGGCAGTAGGAAACTCTGGTAACCTTCTGCCAAAAACTGTCTAAAAGCAGGTCAAATGTCAACTTTGAGGAATAGGACATTCCAACAGAATTTTACATAGATAAAGGGTCACATACCACATCTATCTTGCCCTCCACCAATTATACACTAAATATTTCTTGTTACTTTGCCACAACTACATTCATGATCCAAAACCTCAAGTCATTACACAGCCTAACAAATTTTAAGAGAATGAAACTCAAGAAAAGGTAACTATGAAATAGTAAATAAGGTAAGGAGTAAATTCAGCAGACAATTTTGTGAATCTAAACCAGTCCTGATTGAAAGAGGCTCAGGGCCTGTAGCTCAGTGGATAGGGCACCAGCCACATGTACTGGGGCTGGTGGGTTTGAACCCAGACCAGGCCTGCTAAAACAACAATGACAACTACAACAAAAAATAACCGGGCGTTGTGGTGGGTGCCAGTAGTCCCAGCTACTTGGGAGGCTAAGGCAAGAGAATCGCTTAAACCCAAGAGTTAAAGGTTGCTGTGAGCTGTGACGCCCCGGCACTGTACCAAAGGCGACACAGGGAGACTCTGTCTCAAAAAAGAAAAAAAGAAAAAAAACAAGATATTGAAAGAGATAGAAAGAAAGGTCCAATAAACAGCATGTACATGCATAGCAGCCATATCCATAAAAACCAACATCCAGAAACAATCCACTCTCCAGAGGAATGGATAAACAAACTGTGCTCTGTTCGTGATGGAAAAATATAGAGAAATAAAGAAGGGATTAAACTACTAATACACACAGCAACCCAGGCACTGTGCTGTATAGAAGACATCGGATGAAAGCATCCATGACAGCATGACTGCATTTGAAATAAAATTTCCCTTACTGACAAGAAGGGGAAAAAATGCTGAAATTAACAGCTTATCCATCACTCTTGTTGATTTAATCAGAAAAAGAAAATCCTTTGGAGACTCGTGGGCTGGAAATCATAACAATCAACAAGTGAGCAAGCTGTTGTTAAAGACAAAAGAAACGTCTGTGCATTGGAATGGCTCATGAAATTAGGAAAAATTGCTTAAAACTGATGGACTACTTAACATCATCAGTCATAAGAACATAATTCAGATTCGAATGAGAGTTTAACACCCACAGAGAAATCAAAAACCAAGTTCACTTGAATAGAATGAGGTCTGATAAAACCTGATATCAAACATACTCTATGTGGCAACCATCCAAAAATCTCCAAGAGGCAGGACTACTGATAAAAATAAATATTTTCCTTATATTTAAGAAATGCTGGAAGTTCACAGACAGATAACACCAGACTTGCATACTGCAGATCTGGGGCTTCAGAATATCCTTCTTCAGGGCTCTCGCTTTAATCATCCCACGAGAGAAGGAGTCTTACCTTAACAGACAAGTTTTAGGGTGATTCAGACTGAAGCAATCTCTATGAAAGGTCCTTCATCATTATCTATCAAAATGTAGAATGCATATACCCTTTGACTCAGAAATTCTAGTCCAAGAAGTTATCATTCAACTAAAACTAGCACACACACAAACTAATAAATATATATGAAGTTATTCACTGGAGTACTGTTTATAATAGCAAAAGACTGAAAACAACCGAAATGTTCATCAGAAGATGAGTTTAACGGTACATTCAGCTCACACCTATAATCCTAGCACTTTGGGAGGCCAAGACAGGAAGATTGCTTGAGCCTAGGAAGTTGAGACCACTCTAGGCAACATGGAAAGATCCCCTTTTCTACAAAAATTAAGAAAAATTAGCCAGGTGTGGTGGCTTGCACCTGTAGTCCCAGCTACTTGGGAGGCTGAAGCGGGAGTATTGCCACCGCCACTACACTCCAGCATGGGCACAGAGCAAGAGGCCCTGAAGAAGAAGAAAAGAAAAATGTATGGTAAGTTATGGAAATGTAATGCAATTATTTAAAGTAAAGAGTAAGTATATAATGTGTGCACTAACATGAAATGATCTCTCGCATCTATTGCTAACTTAAGAAAGATGTAACTTCCACTTCTGGGAAGATGGAATAGACATATTTTTCCCTATTTCTCCTGCTGAATATAACTTAAAACTCTGGATAATATATAAAACAAATACTGGAAGACTCTGAAAGGTGGAAAGGAGAAAGTAGACTAGCTAGTGACTTGAGACCTGAGAGTGACACCTGACGTCTCCCTGGGCTTCCTTCGTGCCTTAGTTCTTATCCCAGACTTAAAGCCAAAGAAGCCAGCAACCCAGAAACATCCATGGGCACAGACAAAAGGAAGTACCAACAAAAGTCTGAAGGACATCATTTCTCCTTGAAGTTATATATAGGTAACAATTCCTATCAAAATCTCAACAACTTTGAGCATCTGTATACAAGATTATTCCAAAATAAATATGGAGAGGAAAAAGACCTAGAATAGCTAAAATGATTTTGGAAAAAAAGAATAAAATAGGAAGAATATGTTACCTGATTAGAAACTATTCAGCAGCAGTAATTGAGACTGTATTAGCAGTGGGACAGATACGTGGATCAATGGGGCACAAGAACCAAGAGACACACCCACACCGTGTGCCCAACTGATGTTGGACAAAAGCACAAAAGCAATTCCATGGAAGAAGTCTTTTTAACAAATGGTGCTGGAGCAATTAGAATTGATAGGTTTAAAAAAAGAACATCTATTTAAGTCTCATATCTTATAAAAAATTAACTCAAAATGGATCATGTACTTAGATGTAAAAATGTATGAGAGAATAAGGATATAAGAAGAAACCAGAACCTTCATACATTGCTGGCAAAAATGTAAATGGTGAGGCTGCTTTGGGAAAGTCTAGCAATTCCACAGATACAGGCAGTCACTGGGTTAAGAATAAGATAGGTTCTGTTGGTTAGTTCTTAAGTTGAATTTATATGTAAGTTAGAATAGGTACATTTACTATTGCAAGTTGTAGGTCAGTCAGATGCTTGTAACTCAGGGACTTAAACAATAATAGCCCCTGTTTGTAAGTGGGAGTTGTATGTAAGTCAAATGTTTGTAACGGAGGGACTGCCTATAACTAAACACAGAGTTACTATATGACCCAGCAATTCCACTCCCAGGCACATACCTGATAGAACCAAAAACATATCCACAGAAAAAGGTGTACGTGAATGTTCATGGCAGCATTTTTTATAATAGTCAAAAACTAGAAACAAGCTCAATGCCCATCAACTGATAAACAGATAAACAAAATATGGTATATCCATTTACTAAACTATTATTCAGCCATAAAAAGGACTAGAGTACTAATTCATGCTATAACACGGAAGAACCTTGAAAAGATTATGCTTAAGTAAAGGAATCCAGACAGAGAAGGCCACATATATTTTTATTACATTTATATGAAATGTCCAGAACAAGCAAATCGATAGATACGGAAAGCGTTCTGCCAGGGGCTGGAGGTAGGAGAACTACAGGGAGTGACTGTTGAATGGGCACAGGGCTCCCACTCAGGATGATGAGACAGTTCTGGAACTAGATAGGGACGGCAGCCACACACTATAAATGTTCTCGGTCCCTCAATTATATACTTTAAAAGGACAAATATAATGGTATTTGAATTAAATCTCAATTTTTAAAAGCTTAGGAGAAAATCTTCCATATCTATAGCGAAACAAAAATTGTTAAGACTTCATGCCAAAAACATAATCCATGAAGGGAAAATTTTATAAATTGGTCTTCATATAATCAAAATCTTTTGTCCTGTGAAAGACCATGTTATGAAAATGAAAGGACAAGCCACAAACTAGGAAAAAAATATGTGCAAACCATGTGACCAACAAAAGACTAGTATCTAGAATACATAAAGAATTCTCAAGACTCACTAGTAAAAAAGCACATGATCCAATTAGAACATGCAAGAAGATACCCGATGGCAACGAGCACATGAAAAGGTAGGTTCAGGAAAACAAATTAGAAACTTGAGATATTATTACAAACGTCTTAGAATAGCTAAAATTAAAAATAGTGACAACCCCACTGATGAAGATACAGAGAAACTGGATTACTCACATATTGCTGGTGGTCAAAATAAACAGTAGTCATTCTGGAAAACAGGTTCTCAGTTTCATAAGACACTAAACATGCAAATATCACATGACCAGCTAGTGTAAACCTGGACAACTATGTCAGAAAAATAAAGATTTATGTCCACTCAAAACTCTGCACACAACTGTTTATAAAAGCTTTATTCATGATACCCCAATACTGAAAACAAACCAGATGTCCTTAAATGGGTAAGCAGTTAAATAAAATTGGTACATCCAAAACATGGAGTATTATTCAGCAAACCATTGATAACACAATAACATGGATAAATCTCCAGAGAATTACACTGAGGGAAAAAAGGCCAATCTCAAAGGTTACATATTGTACAATTGCATTTACATAACATCTTTAAAATGATAAAAATATAGAAGTGGAGAAAAGATTCGTGGTTGTCAGAGGTTAAGGGTAGAGTGGGAGTGGGAGGGATTGAGCAGGGCAACATAGGACAACATAAGAGGTCCCTGTGGTGATGGGAATGTTCTGTATCTCAACCACATCCGTGTCAACGTCCAGGCTATGATACTGTACTACAGTTTTATAAGATGCTTCCACTGGAACAAACTGGCTAAAGGTACATAGGATCTCTCTCAGCATATGAATCTACAATAATCTCAAATATCTGGCAAAAGGCTTATATTTAGGAAGAGATACAGATGATAAATAAGCACATGAAATGATGTGCTTTCGTATCACTGGTCATCAGTGAAACGCAAAATAAAGCCACAATTAGCTGCTACTATAGCTAAAACTTAAAAGACTGACTGACCATACCAAGTGCTGGCAAGGACATGGAAAAATTGTAACTCTCATATACTATAGCTAGGAATGTAAAATAGTGCAACTTACTCTGAGAAGACAGCTTAGTAGGTTTTGGGTTTTTATGTAAGTTATGTAATCACCCACAATAGTACCAGCCATTCCACACTAAAGTATGTATCTAAGAGAAATGAAATCATATGTCTACACAAAGATTTGTAGATCAGTTGTCATAGCAACATTATTCATAATAGCTAAAAACTGAAAACAACCCAGATGTCCATCAACAAGGGAATGATAAACAAACTGATATAACCATTGTATGAAATATTTCTCAGCAATAAAAAGGATAATATGGATGAATCAAAAATAATCATATTGAGTGAAATAAGCCAGACCAAAAGCGCATGTATCTCAAGTTATTCCACTTATATAAACATCTTCTAAATATGACCTATAAAGACATAGACAGACTAAAAAAAAAGGATTGAAAAAGATATTCCATGCAAATAGAAACCAAAAAAGAGCAGAAATAGCTATACTTCTATCAGGTAAATACATTTCAAGACAAAAACTGTAAAAAGAGACAAAGAAGGTCATTATTAATGACAAAGGGGTCAATTCCACAAAAGGATATAATAATTCTAAATATAATATACATGTACCCAACACTGAAGCACCCAGATATACAAAAGCAAATATTATCAGAGATAAAGAGAGAGACAGAGCTAATGGCAATAATTGTCAGAGACCTCAACCCTCCACTTTAAATACTGGACAGATGACCAGAAAAAAAGTCAACAAACATCGGACTTAATCAAGCACCACAGACCACATGGACCTCACAGATATTTATAAAACATTTCTTCCAACAGCTGCAGAATACACATCCTTCTCCTCAGCTCACAGATTATTCTCAAAGATAGCCCATATGTTAGGCCACAAAACAAGTCTTAAAAAATTGAAATCAGGGGGCGGTGCACCTGTTGCTCAAAGGAGTAGGGTGCCGGCCCCATATGCCAGAGGTGCCAGGTTCAAACCCAGCCCTGGCCAAAAACTGCAAAACAAAAATAAAAAAAAAATATGAAATCATACCAAGTAATTTCTCTGACTACAATGGAATAAAACTAGAAATCATCAACAAGAGGAACATTGAAAATATATGTGCACTCAGAGATTAAAAAATATGCTTCTGAAATGATCAGTGGGTCAATGAAGAGATTAAAAAGAAAATTTGAAAACTTCTGAAAACAAATGAAAATGAAAACACAACATCCAAACCTATAGGATACAGCAAAAAAAAAAAAAAAAAAAAAAAAAAAAAACCTAAAGGATAACGGAATAAGAGGAAAGTTTGCAGTAATAAGTGCCTACTTCAGAAAAGTAGGAAAGCTTCAAATAAACAACTTAATGATATATCTCAAAGAACCAGAAAAACAAGAGCAACCAAACCCCAAATTAGTAGAAAAAAAGAAATAATAAAGATCAGAGCAGAAATAAATGAAGTCAAAATCAAAAGAAAACCCAAAATATCAACAAAAAGTTGAGTTTTTTAAAAGATAAAATTGATACAGCTTTAGCTGGATTAATTAAAAAAAGAGATAAGACTGAAATAAATAAAATCAGAATATGACAAAGGAGACATTACAACTGTCACTACAGAAATTCAAAGGGAAGTAGAGACTACTATGAGCAACTACAAGTAAATGCCTAGACACCTATCACCTACCAAGATTGGACCAGGAAGAAACCCAAAACCTGGATAAACCAATAACAAGTAACAAGATAGAAGCATCAATAAAAGTCTGCCATCAAAGAAAAGCCAGAGACCCAAGGCCTTTACTGCTAAATTCTACCAAGTAATCAAAAAAGAACTAATACCAAACCTACTTAAACTACTGCAAAACATTCGAGGAGGAGGGAATCTCCCAAACTCATCCTACAAGGACATTCTACAATGTCCTTGATACCAAAACCAGACAACACAACAACAAAAAACTATAGGCCAATATCTCTGATGAACATACACAAAAATCCTCAACAAAATACTAGCAAACAGAATTCAACAACATATTAAAAAGATTATTCATCATGATCAAGAGAGATTCATCCCAGAGATGCAAGGATAGTTGAACATATGAAAATCACTCAATGTGATACATTACATCAACAGAAAGGACAAAAACCACATGATCATTTCAACAGATGGTGAAAAGGCATTCTATAAAATGATGATTAAAAACTCTCAAAAAATTGGGTATAGAAGGAACTTACCTCAACATGATAAAAGCTATATAAAACAGACCTATAGCTAGCATCATACTCAGTGGAGAAAAATTTCCTCTAAGATGCGGAACAAGGCAAGGATGCCCACTTTCAAACCACGGTTATTCAACATAGTACTATAAGTTCCAGGTAGAGCAATCAGACAAAAGAGAGAAATAAAGGGCATCCACTTTGAAAAGGTAAAAGTCAAACTATACTTGTTTGCAGACAGTAAGATCTTCCATCTAGAGAAACCTAAAGACTCCACAAAACACACACTCAATTGCATTTCTATATGCCAATAATAAGCAATCTGAAAAAGAAACCAAGAAAGTAACCCCATTTATAACTACAAATAAAAATAAAATACCTAGGAATGAACCTAACCAAAGAAGTGAAAGACTGCTAGAAGAAAACTGTAAAACATTAATGAAAGAAATTAATGAGGACACAAAAAATGGAAAAATATTCCATGCTCACAGATTGGAACATTCAATATTGTTAAAATGTCCATACCACCAATGCAATCTCCAGATTCAATGCAATCCCCACCAAAATGCCAATGACATTCTTCACAGAAATAGGAACAACAATCCCAAAATTTATATGGAACCACAACAGACCCAGAATAGACAAAGGCATCCTGAGCAAAAAGAAAAAACTGGAGGAATCACATTATCTGACTTCAAATTATATAACACTACAGGGCTGTAGTAACCACGATAGCATAGTACTTGCATAAAAACAGATACATGGACCAATGGAACACAATGGAGAACCCAGATGTAAACCCACACATCTGCAATGAACTAATCTTGGATAAAGTTGTCAAGAACATACACTGGAAAAAGGACAATCTTTCCAATAAATGGTACTGGGAAAACCGGATATCCATATGCAGAAGAATGAAACTAGGCCCTTATCTCTCGCCATATATAAAAATTAAATCAAAGTGGATGAAAAAATGAAATCTAAAATTGAAACTATAAAACTACTAAAAGAAAACATTAGGAAAATGCTTCAGGACATTGGTCTTGGCAAGGATTTCTTGAGTAACACACCCAAAGTAAAGGAGAAAATATTTGCAAACTACCCATCTGACAAGAGATTAATTACTAGAATATATAAGGAACTCCAGCAACTCAAAAGGAAAAAAATCAAATAATCATTTTAAAATGAGCTAAGGATCTGAATAGACATTTCTAAAAAAAAGACATACAAATGGCCAACAGGCATATGAAAAAATGTTCCAACATCACTGGTCATCAGAGAAATGCAAATCAAAGTTACAATAAGATATCTCTCACCCCAGTTAAAACGGCTTTTATCAAAAAAGGCAATAACCAATCCTGGCAAGGACATGGAGAAAGGGGAACCCTCATACTCTGCAGGTGAGAATGTAAATTAGTGTAACTCCTATGGAAACCAGCATGGAGGTTCCTTAAAAAACTAAAAATAAAACTACCATATGACCCAACAATCCCACTGGTACCTAGCTGTATCCAAAAGAAGGGAATTCAGTGTATTGAAAAGGTATCTACACTCTCATGTTTATTGCAACACTGTTCACAATAGCCAAGATTTGGAATCAACCTACATCCATCAACAGATGAATGGATGAAAAAACCGTGGTATAGATATACAATGGAATACTATTAATATATAGCCATAGGAAAAGAAAGAAATCCTGCCAGAAGCTGGGAAGGGTAGCATGGGGGAGGGAGTAAAATGGGAATGGTTAATTGGTACAAAAATAGAGTCAAATGGAATGAATAATATTTGATAGCACAACAAACTCACTATAATCAACAGTAAGTTAAGGCTACTTTAAAATAACTAAAAAAGTAGAATTGGAATGTCCCTAACACAAAGAAACGATAAATGCGTGAAGTGATGGATGCCCCAATTACTCTGAATTGATTAGTTTACATTGTATGCCTGTATCAAAACATCACATGTACCCTATAAATATATAAGTTATCATGTACCCTTAACGACTAAAAAATGTTTCAAATTTGAACAAATATATCGTGACAGAAAGAAGATCAGTGTTTGCCTGAATTTGGGGAGCTGAGGGGTGGAGCGGGGGGGGGAGGAACACAAAGGCAGAAGGAAGGGTCCCAGAGGGCAGACGCTGGAGTGACAGTCTCATGAGTACACGCATACATCAAAACTTCCCAAAGTGTAAACTGTGTGCACTTTATTATATGTCAAGTGTATTTTGATAAGGCTATTACAAATTTTTCAAAGAAGATATATGAGACCTGTAAGATGTACAAATATTGAGTAACAAAATTTAAAAATGATCAAGGATGTAAAAGGAAATTAGGTACCTGGGATCACTGTCAGGAAAGTTCTCACTAGATATCTTTTAAAATTATGTGTAAATGAATATACTGCACAACCTAAAAAAAAAAAAAAAACTAGCATTTTACTCCCAACCCCCACAACTAGAAAAGACGACATAGGCCGAACCAAGAAAAGCAGAAACGCACAATTTAGGGGTGGCACTAATTGATATGCCTCATCACAATTTCAAGAAACTAAATATAATGCCAAATTAGATATGTTAGCATCTTAAACCATTCAGAAGAGAAATGAAGAGAGGAAAAGTTTTATAACAGGTTTAAAATTCCTGTATCTTTTACTCAAAGGTATCCTTCAGAAGCCAACTTTTACAAGAAATTGACTGCAAAGGGTTCTTTCCTCATCTCACCAGCTGGCCAACTGCTCCAAAAAGAATCTTTTTTAAACGCTAGAGATATCAATTTTGTCCTACAAATGAAGGTAATTGGGCAAAAAAAGAGAAAAAAGGACTAAAGAAGACACTTTGACTCTTTTTCCCCCTCAAGAAAAGAGCGTTAATGATGACATGAAATACAGATGAAGATTCATTTAAATAAACTAAATTAATTTTCAGTTAAACAACTTTAGTTTTAAAAGTCTATTTGCAAGCTTTATTTTGTTGGCAAATAAGTGTAATTTATGTATTATGTTATAAAAGCTGGTATCATTCTTAATTATCTCCTATTCAGGGTTTATAAAAATCAAGATTGAAAAAGAAAAAAAAAAGAACATTCTTCTCCCTTCTTTTCACTGCTCTGAGCCAGCAATAATGACAATGAAGACTGCTCATCTACAAGCTTAAAATGCATCTAACAAGTGGCTCTGAAAATATTCATGTAGCTAATTTTTATTATTTTGATCCTACTATTTTTTTATTATTTTGATCCTATTTAAATAAAATATAATTGTAAATATTCTTAAGATAAATGCTACTAATGAAGAATCCCTTGTTAGGTTATATTCAACAGAAAAACAGAAATAGTAGCTTTTTTCTTTTTTCTTTTCTTTTTAAGTGCTACTGCAGAACCCAAGATAATTTACATTTCAAACCAAATTGAGATGCGGAAAAAATATACAGAAATATAGCTCCAGAGTGAGGAGAAAAAAGCACTTCAAATATTTATTCTACAGCAGACTGAGAAAAACAATCAATTATACATAACCCAACTTCATAGTTCAGGCACCTCTTTCTTAAACTATGATACTAAACTAATGATTTCCTTAGTCCCCCAACTTAGTCAATATAATGAATTATATTCAGTTGTAAAATATAAAATTCAAAGATATACAATTAAAGTAAGTAAAAAGAATAGTTACATTTAACCTAAAATGCCATAATATTTTGAGCTTTCAAAAGTGAAATTAAGAAGAAAAATTATAAAGGAAACCCAAAAACATAAAGGCATACCTTGGAGATATTTAAGGATCAGTTCCAGACCACCACAATAAAGCAAATATCACGATAAAGTTAGTCATACAAATTTTTTATTTCCCAATGCACAGAAAAGTTATGCTTATACTATACAATAGTCTATTAAGTGTGTGACACCATTATGTTAAAAAAAAAAAAAAAACCAATGTGTATATATTAATTTAAAAACACTGTATCTGGCTGGCACCTGTGGCTCAAAGGACTGCCCCAAATGCCGGAGGTGACAGGTTCAAACCCAGTCCCGGCCAAAAACTGCAAAAAAAAAAAAAAAAAAAAAAAAAAACACTGCATCACTACAAAATGCTTACTATTGCATGAGCCTTCAGTAAGTCATCATCTTTTTCCTGGTGGAGGATCTTGCCTCAACAGCGATGACTGCTGCCAGATCAGGGTGGTGGTTAGTAAAGGTTAAGAGTGAACATGGCAATTTCTTTCTTTCTTTCTTTCTTTTTTTGCAGTTTTTGGCCGCGGCTGGGTTTGAACCCACCACCTCCGGTATATGGGGCCCGGTGCCCTACTCCTTTGAGCCACCAGCGCTGCCCCATGGCAATTTCTTAAAATAAAACAATGGGATGGGCATGGTGGCTCATACCTAGCACTTTGGTAGGCCAGGGAAGGAGGATCATTTGAGACCAGAAGTTCAAGACCAGCCTGGGCAATAGTGAGACCCTGTCTCTAAAAAATTTACCCAGGTATGGTGACGCACATCTGTAGTTCCAGTTACTTGGGAGGCTGAGGCCGGAGGATCACTTGAGCCCAGGAGTTGGAGGCTACAGGGAGCTATGAAGACACCACTGCATTGTGTCACCTGTTCAACAGAGTGAGACCATAGCTCAAAAAACATAATTAAATAAAAATAAGACAACAATGAAGTTTGCTGCATCAACTCTTTCTTTCATAAAAGATTTCTCTGTAGCATGCACTGTTGTTTTTTAACCATGTTCATAGCATGATCACCAGGAGTAGATTCCATCTCAAGAAACTGCTTTCTTTGCTCCTCCAAGAAAGAAGCAACTCCTCATCTGTCTCATTTGATCACAAAACGGCAGCAATTCAGTCACATCTTCAGACTCCACTTCTAGGTTGAGTTCTCTTGCTATCTCCACCTCATATGCAGTTAGTTACTTTCTATACTGAAGTCTTGAATCCTTCAAAGTCACTTCAAAGTATCTTCCAAAGTCCCATTATTGTTGATATTCTGAATTCCTCCCCCATTAATCATGAATGTTCTTAGTGACATCTAGAATCATGGAATGAATCCTTTCCATGAGGTTTTCAACTTACTTTGCCCAGATTCATCAGAGGAATCACTATTTAGGACAGCTATAGCCTTGCGAAATATATTTCTTAAATAATAAGACTTTAAAGTCCAAATTACTCCTTGATCCATAGGCTACAGAATGGATGCTGAGTTACCAAGCATGAAAACAACAGTCATCTCCATTTATAGTCAGTGTTCTTGGGTGACCAGGTGCATTGTCAATGAGCAGTAAGGATTCTTATGAAGTTTTTTTTTTGAGACAGCAAATCACCCTGGATAGAGTGCTGTGGCATCACAGCTCACAGCAACCTCCAATTCCTGGGCTCAAGTGAGTCTCCTGCTTCCGCCTCCCAAGCAGCTGGGACTACAGGTGCCCACCACAACGCCTAGCCGTTTTTTGGTTGCAGCCCTCATTGTTGTTTGGTGGGTCCGGGCTGGATTCGAACCCGCCAGCTCAGGTGCAAGTGGCTGGCACCTTAGCCCGTTGAGCCACAGGTGCCGAGCCAGCAGTAAGGATTCTGAAAGGAATCTTTCTTTCTCAGCATTAGGTCTCAATAATGGACTTAAAATATTCAGTAAACCATGCTATAATCAGATGTGCTATTATCTAGGCTTTATAATTCCATTTATAGAGCACAGGCAGAGTAGATTTAGCGTAATTTGTAAAAGTCATAGGATTTTCGGTGTGGTAAATGAGCACTGGCTTCAACTTAAAGTCACTAGCTGTATTAGTCCCTAACCAGAGAACCATGCTGTTTTTTGAAGATAGGCATTGACTTCTCTCCTCTCTAGCTAAGAAAGTCTTAGATGGTATCTAAGTCTTCCAGTAGAAGACTGTTCTGCTGACCCAGAAAATCTTTTTGTTCAGCGTAGCCACCTCCATCAGTAAATTTAGCTAGATACTCTGGATATCTTCTTGCAACTTCCACATCAGAATTTGCTGCTTCACCTCACACTTTCATGTTATGGAGATGGCTTCTTCTTTAAAACTCATGAACCAACCTCTACTTCAACCTTTTCTTCTACAGCTTCCTTACCTCTCTCAGCTTTCAAAAAATTAAAGAAAGTTAAGGCCTTGCTCTGGATTAGGATTTGGCTTAAAATAACATTGTGGCTAGTTGATCCAGACCAGTAAACTTTCTCCATATCAGTGATAATGCTGTTGCACTTTCTTACAGTTTGTGTGTTCATTGGAGTAGCCATTTCAATTTCCCTTAAGAACTCTCCTTTTTTGTGTGTGTGTGGTTTTTGGCCGGGGCTGCGTTTGAACCCACCACCTCCAGCAAATGGGGCTGGCGCTAAGGCTCCTTTGAGCCACAGGTGCCGCCCAGAACTTTCCTTTTGCATTCACAATTTGACTAACTAGGGCAAGAGGGCTAATTTTTAGCATATCACGGCTTTCAACACGCCTTCCTCACTACTCATTTCTAGCTTTTGATTTAAAATGAGAAATGTGTAACTCTCTTTTTCTCTTAAACACTTAAACACTTAGAGGCCGTTGTTATTAACTGGCCCAGTTTCAGTATTGTTGTATCACAAGAAATAGGAAAGCCAAAAGAGAGGGAGAGGCACAAAGGAAAAGCTGGCCAGTGGCGCAGTCAACACACACATGCACTAATCAGGTTCACTGTCTTAACAAGGGTACAGTTGGGGGTTCCCCAAAACAATTACAATAGTAATATCAAAGATCATTGATTATAGATCACCATAACAAATATAATAATGAAAAAGTTCCAAATATTGTAAGAACTACCAAATTGACACAGAGATCTGAAGCGAGCATATATTGTTGAAAAAATGGTGTCAATATACTTGCTTGACACAAAGGTGCTACAAACCTTCAAGTTGTAAAAAATGCAATATATGCTAAGTACAACAAAGCAAAACAAAATGAAGTGAGGTATTCTTGCATTTGATTTGATGAGACAAGTAAAATTACACTCATCCGTGTGATCTGGAGGGATATACAATGTTCATGTATTGGAAGTCTTTCTAAAATAGACAAGGAGTTTTTAAGGTATTTATGATGTTCTATTTCTTAACCTGTATGGGAAGGTATATGAGTGTTCATTATTATTCTTAATACATGTTTTATATATTCTTTTATGAATATATTCCACAATAAAAAGTCTCTAAATATGAAAAAATTCAGCACTATTACCCATTTTTTAGGATTAAAGCATTCTTATCATTAATCTAAACATTCAAATGAAACCGTTTAATAATAGATAATTTAATCTTAACATTCAAAACATTCAAAATCCTGATTTCCAACTTCTGTTCCCTCCACCAACCCCCATGTTCTTCCTGATATCTTTCCCCCTAAGGAAATGGCCTTTATAGCCTTCCAGTTGCTCAGACCAAACCCTGGAACGTGATTCCTCTCTCTCTTTTACCCAATCAAACATCACACCCAAACCCCCTGCAAATCTTATTAGCATTCTTCCAATTATAACCATCCTCTCCCTTCTTACCTACTCCTTTGCACCACCCCAATCCAAGCCACCATCATCTCCCACATGGAAAGATGCAACAGCCTCCTTCCTGGTTGCTCTGTGTCTTGTCCTCTAGTTTATTCTCAACGTGCAGCCAAAGGGATCATTTTAAAATGCAAATTAGGGTAAGTTGTCCTTGGTAGAAAACCAAGCTCCCTGTCTCTCTTATAGTAAAAGCTGAGAATCCTACAGATCGCTTACAGCCCTACTGCTCCAGCTCCCACTACGCTCCCATCACTCTCTCCTTTACAGTGAACTCTGGAGACTGCTCAGGCTGGCTGTGAACTTGGACCCTCCCAAGGAATCTATGCACTCACTTGCAAACTTCCTTCATCACAAGCTCAAATGTCACATTACAGAGGTTCATTGGAACTACATGAAATTGAAAGAGCCCATCCTCCAACCTGGTGTTCCCTTCCCCCTTATCATTCTCCATTGTATCACCACCTGATCAACCAGATACTCATTTACTATCATCTCCACTTACTAGAGTGAGTTTCACAGGAGAAAAAGTTTTACGTGTTTTGCTTCCTTCTGTATCCCCACCATCTAAAAGAAGCCTAAATAAAGGTTTAATAGTATCTCAATGAAGGAACAACCTTTATAAAACCATTTTTTAAACAATAAGCATTTATTATAATATTAAAAAGTATTTCAATTCATAAAATCTTAAATTGTGTTATCTCCATAAACAGGCATGAAAGAGTAAACCAAATATTGCTAAATAAAATATCAAGCACATGTATGATTTTCCCTGACTGTAAACCACTTGTTTCTAAACAGAAGCCAAAAAATAGCTAAGAATGTATTTACAATACATTAAAAACTGATTTTTAAAGAAATTAAGGAAAGGAGAGTATGTCATGCATTTACAAAGCAAAACTAAAATAAAGCTGTCATTTGAATCCCACACCTTTCCAACTAAATTAACGTACTCTTGCTGTGAAGCTAAAACCTAAAGCAAAAAGCAAATCCTAATGCCTAAAACAAGCACAATGCCTCAAAGTTCGCCACACCAACAGGGAAACAGGAGAAGGAACCCCTCGGAATTACCTAGTATGAGCCCCTTCATTTTTAGAAAAGAAGAAACTGAGGACCTGAAATAACCCGTGGGAAACTTAAAAAAAAAACCAACTCTGTATCAAATTTAGCAATAATGGAAAAATACTAGAAGCAAAAAAAAAATTCAGTTTGCCTATTCAATTGTGATCTTGCTATAGCAAAATTCAGTTTTTATAGAACTAGAGACAAAACATATCTCCATGGAAACAATATTCCCAAGCACACATGTGAGGCTCAGAACTACGGCTTTCTGAGCAGGGCTTCACACCCTAAATACGCACACAGGAACCGGGGTGGGGAGACGCACAGAAGAGCAAAGCTTTGTATCAGACGGGTCTGGATTTGAATTCTGGCTCTACCACTCAGTTTGATCTTAGGCAATTTCTGTCCTATCTGAACCCCAGTTTTTTAATCAGCCAAGTAAAGATCAAGAAGACCTACCTTGTAAGTTTGTCAAGAATGTAAAAAACTGTAAGTCATCTAATTCGGGCCTGGTACCTCCCTGCAGGTCTACCTGCAGGCCTACCTGCAGGCCTTCTGGCATTTTAATCACAGTTGCATAATGCTCAGTAAGCATCATCTTCTGATTGCTCCTGTTGGCTTTACTTACTAGCTTATCACTGAGAATTCTAACAGCAAGGGATGGAACTGTTGATGTTGCTATCCATAGGAATTTGACAATAACCAGATAGCCACCAATAGGTACTACTTGTGGGAGGCAAAATAAAAGATTGTTTAAGGTTTTTTTGAGATGTAAAATTGACTAGAGTTATGACCATGATCAATTACACCTTCTCAAAACTACAAAAGACCTAGTAGGTCATTCAGCAAGAGTCCTCTCCACTGAGGATTATATGACCAATTTCTGCTTAAACCAAATTTTCACTCAAACAGATAGAAGGTTATTATATTCTCCGACCCTTCTAATTAGAAAGGTAGATTAGAAGAAAAGCCCCCCCTTAAATGGACAGATGAAAAAGTGACTGATAATGTATAAGTGCCATACCATGTTCACATACTTCTGAAAATAAAAATCTTCATTGTCTTCATTTGAGGATAAGAAATGATATTCTCTTTCAAAGTAACTCCATAATATAAATGTTCCAAAAATGAGTCTTGATGCCTATATTGACATTCTTATAACAAAATACATCTTAGAAAATCTGCCTTATAAATATGTAAAACATAAAGAAAACATACCTGGGATAATGTCATTGATGTGCAACAGAATTGTATTTTCAACACTAGCAAAACTACAAAGCTGTACTCCATCGAATCTTCCATCCCAGTTGCCAATAGGGTTATCCTAGAAATTAAATAACAGAATAAATTTTAAAACCCTTCCCCAATAAAATGTAAATATGAAAGTCTATATTTTCCAGAAGAGAATCCTCTAAAATATTTTACACTGATAAACTTTAACAATTTTGCTTAAAAGAAAGAAAGAATACGTTAGGCATAATTGTCATAGTAATGAGGCTTTTTTTTATTGTTGTTATTCATTTGGTTTTAGAAAAATGAGATCCAAGAATAATCAAGTTATAGTAAATCCACAGAAGAGCAAGGAATCAAAAGGGTTCTTCATATTTTACCAGGCAATAAATACTAATCTATGTAATAACACCCATATGAGGTTTAAAAGATATCATTTTACATAGGAAGATTTATTAATAATATATTATTTCATCCAGAATCCTGCCTCTAATTAGCACTAGCTTGCTCTGATCACTACTTTTTATTCCCTGAATAGTTAGTCAATTTCTATACACAGAAAGTCTATTGTTTAATTGTTCTTTTCTAATTTGGGGGATATATTGAGTTGTTAGTACAATGCTGCCAATGTAAGCCCATGGTGGTAAGTTTACAAACTTAATTGTCAGACCTTGTATGACAGAAAAAGAGTTCCAAAATTGCTTTGAAATGTGGACTAGACATTGGCATTCGTGCATGGCTTCCCAAGAGGAGTATTTCAAAGGTGACTATAGTAATATTTAGTAATGAGGTATGTAGCACTCTTTCCAGGATGAGTTTGGAGAAGTTGAGATGTTCATATTTAGTTATTTTATATTCCGATGTAGCAACAACTTAGTATAGGGCTGTTCGTGGAGCCAGATTACTAGACAGGGCCGTCAAGCAATTGCCCTGAGCACCAATGTATTATGGCTTGCTAAAATATCCCTGGAAATAGAAGATCAAGAAAAATGTATTTGTTAGAACTTTCCTCTCAAGAAAGCATACTGGAAGTGTTTGGAACAAATGCTTGCACAAACCAGTTGGGGGATGGACAGAGGCTGGGGAGAAGCCGGCAGTGCAAACCTCTTAGTAGCTTGACCTGGGTAAACAAGATGACCCCTAGACCAGCATCTGAAAAGGGTAAGATCTAAACAGTTTTTGCCAAGTTTGGGACTCAAACTTAATAACCCAAAGCAAAAGGGGACTAAACTAACCCCAAAGCCCAGTGGCCCTTTTTCTTCAACCTTCCCTCCACCCAGGTCACAATTTCTCCTCTAAATAAATACTGAATTAACATTTAAAGATATTAGTTTAAAGGGGTGCTTTATTGTTAGCTATCTTGAGAGAACCATGTTTTACTCTGGCCCCAATTTTTCATATAGTAAGAGTTCAATAGATGCTTGTTTAGTAACTAACGAGTATCAAATAGAATTTCCTAGAATTTCCAAGCATGAGGTAACAGAAACTTAGCTGAACATTCAAACCCTAACAACCAAAACACACCTGAACAGATAAAAGTGACAACTAAAAACATCCCCATTGTTAGTCCAAATGACTATCACTCGCATCCTTTCCTAACTCATTCAGTAAATCTGTGCTCTAGCGTTTAATAACTCTTTATAGCTATCAAATTCTTGCCCAAATTTCCAATCTACAAGGAATGACAATTAACCTTGCAAATCATCCTAGAAAAAGTGCTGAATACCAAAGTACTCCCCTTGGGAAACTATGCACCAAATCCAATGCCGAATCCACCCTTCAAAGCAATTTTGGAACTCTTCTTCTGTCTGATGAGGTCTGACAGTTAAGTTCGTGAACATACCACTGTGCACTTACACTGGCAGCACTGTACAAACAGTAAGACTTCACAACCTTGGTATATCAGCATCTCACAGCTGTGCTCCTGTTGATGTGTGGCAGTGTCTTGCTTAGTAGCATTCATTATTGCTGTTGCATGTTTTTGTGTGCCATATGACAACAACTCTGATGATTATTCCAGAAAAATGAGTCCCAAAATGGCTTTCAAGGGTGGACAAGGTGCTGGCATCACTACCTTGAAGGTGACCATAGTAATGTGCAGCAATGAGGTATGCAGCACCTTTTCTAGGATGAGTTCACAAACTTAATTGTCAAACTGCGTATGATAAAAATGTTTCTAGCCTTTTTCTTCTCATTCTGTTAATGCTATAGGTATATTTCAACTTACCGTATTGGACTGTAACCATTATTACAAGTATATTAAAGGGTACATAAAAAATGAGTAACACAAATAAAAGGACAAATATCCCATGATCCTGTTCTATCAGGAACTGAGAGAGGCAAACCCAGAGACAGGAAGTTGAAGAAACGTAGTTAACAGGGCTTGGGAAGAATGGGCAGTGATTGTTCACTAGGCACAGAGTTTCGCTTTGGGATGACAAAAACTTCTGAAGATGGACAGTGATGATGGTACAATATGCATATACTTAATACCTCTGAATCATATTCTCAAAAATTGTTAAAATGGCAAATTTTGTGTTACATATATTTCACCACAAAAATAAAGGTTCTTAAATGAGTGATATCCTGGCTCGGGAGTGAGCCTGTGGCTCAACGGGCTAAGGCGCCAGCCACATACACCTGAGCTGGTGGGTTCGAATCCAGCCTGGGCCTGCCAAACAACAATGACGGCTGCAACCAAAAAATGGCTGGGCGTTGTGGCGGGTGCCTGTAGTCCCAGCTACTTGGGAGGCAGAGGCAGGAGACTCGCTTGAGCCCAGGAATTGGAGGTTGATGTGAGCTGTGATGCCACCG
>CAUYRH010000162.1:0-17579 GCA_963574655.1 Perodicticus potto
GCAGGTCTCACACACAATCTGAGATCTTTTCATCAAACTGTTTAACACAGCCTTCATGGCATTTTCTTAGTTACTGTATGAAGGCATTTGTACACTGCATTCAGTAAGTTCTGCCTGTGCCCTTCCAAGATGCACTGTAGAGGTGGCCCCACCAATTACCTCCCTCAATCCCAACCTTCCCCCTTCCCTCCCTTCCCATATCTTGTGCTACAGTTGGGTTATAGTCTTAATATGGAACCTTTAAATTAGCATCATAGTAGGGCTGAGTACATTGGATATTTTTTCTTCCATTCTTGAGATGCTTTGCTAAGAAGAATAGAGTGGAGCTCTATAGAGTGGAGTGTTCCAGCTCCATCCATGTAAGCACGAAAGATGTAAAGTCTCCATCTTTCTTTAAGGCTGCATAATATTCCATGGTGTACATATACCAAAGTTTATTAATCCATTCGTGGGTCGATGGGAGGCAACGATTTCTTATCTCATGTATTTTTTCCGGTGTAAATAATTAGTTGTTCCTTAATACCTGGTGATTAAATCTTTAGGTATTTCATAATTGATAATGAGTCCTAAACTATAATAAAACCATAAAAAACAATGAACTAAACAACAAGACAAAAACAAAAAGTTGTATTTTTAGAAAAGTTCTCCAATGAATCTTTGCTCTTATGGGTGTTTAAATAATACTTATAATAGAAGTAATAATAACAATTACCTTGAGTGTTTTTTGTTTTTTACTATGATTCACTGTATTAAAAGTCTTTTGCTCATATCATTTAATCTTTACAAATCCAATGGGAGATAAGTATAATTGACCAAAATTATTAGTAAGAAAATTAAGGCTCAATGACCAATCCACAGTCACACAAACATAGCATTAAAAGGACCATTTACTGTTCAAGAAGTTGGAAAAATAATCATCATATTCCAATTATGTTTACATAATTTCAATCCAGGACCACAGTTATTCAAAAAACCACATGTTTAATCCCAATATTAATCAGTATTTGCAGTTTTCTCTGACTATATTACAGTTGGGGGATTAAATTGAATTTGAAAATTAAGCTAAATTTCCATATATCCCTTTCATTTCCTGTGAACTGTAACATTTTTGGTTCATATGCCATGCAATCTATGTCAGAAAGAAAATCTGCGATGTTACTAAAGTATGAATATTAGCATGCCCTACCCACTCCCAAACATTTCAACGTACTTGATAAAGTCTTAGCTCTGAATCACTTGATTAACATGCCGTACATACAATGCAGACACATTCCATATTCGGAATTATAACTGTCAACACAAGCAAGATGATTATTTTTCTCAGATCCCTGAATTGTGTTTGTATGGTAAATGACAATTTTAAAAAACACCTTATTCCTTTAGTCATAGGTTTATTCTAGAGCTCCAATTCAAAATCATAAGAATTTATATTTCTCAAGAGGAACCATTTATATATATGTGCATATATTGTCTCCCTTTGAGATACAGAGCAATTTCGGACTAAATCATAACTTTTAAGCTTAAAAAGTTGTGTTTAGTAATAAACATTTATTCCTGCAAATGGATACTACCAGCATAATGAATACATATGTGGAATCACTACATTTTAATGGTTCACATGAAAATTGTTGTGGCAGAGAGTGCTGTGTAGTTTAAGACCCCTCGGGGGTGAATAATTTTAAATCAATGACACTGGATATTATGCTTCTGAAATACAGCCTCTCAAAGGAGTTCCCCAGCAACACTGGTAAACATTATACCATCTGTGTAATTGCTCTGTGTAGTTTTCATTCCTTTAACTTAAAAGGTAGACTTTTTTTTCTTAAAAGAAGACAATATTAGAAACATATTACTCTAAACAAAATTGATAAAATTTATCTGAAACATGGAAATCAGACATAAACTGCAAACTTTTTAATCTGTTAACTCATTAGACCTCAGTGGATGTTCCTGGGCAGCTCCCTTCCACAAAGTAATCCCTGCGTTGAGGCTCTCCTGCCTTTTTCATTCCACTATTCATTCGAGCTCCTGTACAATCTGCATGTCATTTTAGGATGCATGCTGCAGTGTTCTGCGCTTTCAAGACTGCAATTTCTCCAGCTGAAAGAAATCTTGGCTATTGAAGGCTCCAAGCTAACTGCCTCCCAGAATTTGCCCTTGCCTAAAAAAGAGCTGTCTTCCCCAAAGTTGCTCTTCTTCTTTGGGGCTGTTTATAGCTAGTGACTGGTCAATAAGAAGTTACAGAGTCCCATCCCTTTGCCCTAAGTGTTGCCATCTCTGGGAAGCCATTCTAGCCCCAGATGTGGGATCGTCTGAGGCATCTACTGGTAATGCATTACTCTGAAACAGAGAGAATTGTTCAACTTTGTTCTCTATCCAATCCTGACCTTTTTATCCCACTATTAAGTTTTTCTGAGAATTTTCCCAAATAAACCACCTGAGGGCAAACACATCCCTTGTCGTCATTCTGCTCCTAGGGATGGAACGGGGAGAGGATCTCACAAAAAGTAAACTATCACACTCAGTTATTTTCAAAGAAACAAAGGATGAGGCTTTAAGGAGTAAGCAGCTTTATGGCCAAGTGGTAGTAAGGAAGTGCCGCCAGTAACAAAAACCTCAAGGGTCTTTTATTGAAACAGGAAAATGAGTGCGTGCCAGATGTACAGAAAGAATATACAATAGTGATTATAGATGGAAACTTCCAGCTAGGTTGCCAAAAAACAAATAAGTTTTGTGAAGGTCAGTGAATTGAGGAAACAATGGTAAGAAAAACAGAAGAAATTACAGGAAGATTATAATGTAAAAAATAAACTATTAACAGTGCTTAGGGTGGGTAAGCTTTATCTTCCCTATTCTATGCTGCTAATCTTTATCTTAACCCTTAAGCAGTTTCAACCTTTGAGCCTTTTCCAGCACAGGACTGTAACTAAATAGCTGAATATTCCTGACCCCCTGGTGGTGTCCCACAGGCACTGTGTTCAGCACAGAGCAAGGGTGGGGGTGTCTAGGAATCTGGTGCCAGAAGATCCTCAGAAATGTGAGCCTAAGCTAAACTCTAGCCCACAACCTGTCTTGTGGGAAACCAAATTATGAGAAAGACACAATATGAAAGGTGCACCTGTTTCTTAAAATGAAGTGGCAGCTGGGAAGACACACATGCCACTTTCATTCATATGATAATGACTAGAACTAATCTCGTGACTAGATACACATACAAGACTACTGGAATACTGGAAAATATCCAACTCCCTTGAAATAGCTCTATAGAAGGAAAAAGGACCCTGCCATAGTAAATATGTGTCTTAGCTCTGGGTACTGTGAATACACACAATAGACTGGGAGGCTTAAATAACATGCCTTTACTTCTCAAGGTTTTAGAGGCTGAAATTCTGAGGTTAAAGTGCTAAAATGCTCAGTTTCTGGTGGGGCCCTCTACCTGGCTTGTACGCTGATTGAGAGAAGAACTCACGTCTTCTCTTCTGCTTATCAGGGTACTAAACCCATTATGAGGACTCTACCCTCATGATCTTATCAAAATCTAATGGCCTCCCAAAGACCCTACATCTTACTACCATCACAATGGGGGTAGGGCTTCAGTGTACAAATTTTGGAGGGACAAAATATTCAGTTCATAACAATATGTAAGTGGTAATTTTTCTTCTTTCCTCTTAGAAAATAGGAGATCTGGAATGAAATTGATTTTAAATTGTTATGATGCTTCTAATATAACAATGAGATTTTGTTTTCGTTTATTTTGATATTCAATTCAAGTATGAAACATAACAGACTAAAATTTAAAATTTAGTGCTCCTGAGATTATTATTCAGCTGTTTTTAAGTAAGTTCACCTTGAATATATTTTTGGTTGAAGATGATTTGCTCATAGACATTTATTCAGCTCACGAATATTTTTAAGTATCTACTATGCACTTTGCCAGACAATGGGAATCAGATATGAGAGACAGAATTCATGCTAATGTAATATTTGTGCATATCAGTAAAGAAAGATAAATCAACACGTAAGTTCTTCACTGCAGAGTAAATTTTATGATGAAGGTTACATGAAGAAGCTGTGGGATTATAGACAAATAGTATCAAAATAAAATTAGAAAACCAAGGAATATTATAGAACACAGCCACTGTGTGTGGCTGTATGCATTGTAGGTTGGTAAAAAATGTCCCTTTGGTTAAGCAGAATGTAACCCAGAAGACTAGACTAAAGAACTTTATTTTGAAGGTGATGTGATATGAATAATGTTTTTAAAAATTTATAGTCAGAACTGCAACAAATTAGCAGGAAACCAAAAATTCAGGTTTTAAGAATTGCATGTTCCCAAGTCCTATGACAAGGTATATACCACTCAGTACCTAGCTGAGGCATAAACATGTGTATGAATTGATAAATGTATAAGCACGTGCATTACCTTAAAACTGAGCAGACAAATTCATAAAATGCAATTTTTGATTACATGGCTAAGTTTAGATTACTCATTAGGGAGTATTACGTTGAAGGGTGAATTTAGAAAGGGTAGGAAGTGGCAGTAAATTTTGCCAGAAGAAATATTTGGAAAAGCCAATTAGTTATGCCTCAGAAACCATGTAGATTAACTAACTTTTATGAAAAGAAAAAGACAAAATAGGGAGAACTTGGAAATTATTTATGTTCATAGAACTACGGAAGGCACGGAGTCAATAGAATAATTTACTTACCACACACCTGTCAGACACTCATTCTTTACATCACGGTGAATCAAGTAAACAGAATCGTTGGCTTCCGATTGTATATAACTGGCAGGGAATATATGACACAGAACTGTATTTCATATCAGATCTGACTATGAAATCAAATTAAGCAAGGAGAGAGATGATTATTTATATTTTCTTAAATTGAGTAGATTTAGACTTTGAGGAAAGAAAATATATACATGTCTTAAGAAGATAGAAATTTCTAGATCTGAAATATTGAGACAAAATAACTGAGTAATATATTGAACTGTGAAAGGAAATTTAGCTTAAAAGTAACCTAATCCAAGTGCAGGCCATACACAGTACACAAAAATGTAACAAAATATAGAAATTTGTGCCAAAAGAAAAAAAAATCAAAAACACCCTGATGTTATTTAAAAAAGAAAAGATTTTTAACTTAAAGACAGCATCACATCATGTTATTCAGGTTAAATAACAGGTGATAGAGAATATCAAAAAGCATTTTATTTCACCTAATCACCTATATGAAAACAATAGGGGAAAATACTATAAATCTTAAACTAGATATGTTAAAAATAGTACCTAACTTTAGGCACGAGGAAAGCACTCCTAAGTGTAAATTTAAAAAGTCTTCATTGACATATTGAGAGTTCCTACATATTAATTCTATGTGTGATGAACTGTGAAACTAACACTTTTTTCTAATAGAAAATCTAGGTTAATTCTCTTGAATCTGCATGTGAATACCATGCACAACATTTCAACTCAGATTAATTTAATTGGGCTTGGGAGTGGGTGGATGATAGGGACATGAGAAGACTAGATGTTTCTCCCTGGAGCTACCCTTGGGCGGCACAGGATGCTGGACACGTAAATTGACTGGTATTACATGGCATGCAATTACAATAATGAGGTGATTAAAAAAAAAGTGGCTTCTGCCTTCTAGAAGCATAGTAACTTTGGGTGAAGTGAAGAATTTCAAAATAACATGAAAATCACTAATTGCAATAGCTTCAAACCAACTGGTCATGGGACATTAAAGAAGTCTTTATTTTAAATATGTTTTTCTGATTTTTTTTCTCTGATATTCATCCCCATGTTTCCCTTCGCTTAGTTTCTTATAGTAATTTAAACTTTTGTAGAATTACATCCTAATTTTTATGGTGTTTTTGAGTCTATCTCTAGTTAGATAATTTTCTTTGTATTTGCTCAGGATATTAAATATGCATAAGTTATCACTGCTGGTATGGAAGTTTTGCCACTTCAAGTGGAGTGTAGAAATCTTACTTCCTTTTATATCTCTTTACCCTCTCCACTTTTAAAATATAATTGTCTTAAATAATTTTTCTACATGCATTGAGTATCACATCAGATGTATTATAATTTTGGCTTCTACCTTAAAAAGTGGCTTATGAAACTTAGGAGAGGCAGCATTATAGAAAAGTATAAATACCTTTATATTTACTCTTTTTGATGTTCTTTTATCTTTTCTGAAATTGCCTGCAATCTCCTGGTGTCTGTCTTTTTTTTTAAGTTGGAGACTTCTTTTAGCCATTCTTATAGTTAAGTGTGTTAATAAATTTTCTTAGTTTTTCTTTATCAGACAATGGTTTTATTGTATCTTCATTTTTTTTTCTAAAAGATGGGGTTTTGTTGTGGTGTCCAGACTAAAGTCAAATACCTAGTCTCAAGAACCCTCCTGCATCAACCTTCTGGGTGGCTGAGAATACAGGTGTGTGCCACTGCACCTGGCTACCTTCATTCTTAAAGAATATTTTCACTGAATATAGAACCTGAAGTTCACAACTATTTCTTCTACTACTTGAAAATTATTTTGCTACTTCCTTCTGGCCTCCAGTGATTTCAGATGAAAACTCTGGTGTGTTCAAATTAGTGTTATTCTATTAGTAAAGTGTTGATTTTCTCTAGATGCTTTCAGATTGTTTTTGTCTTTGTATTTCATAAACTTAACTTTGGCATTTCTCAGTGTGTATTTCTTCAGTAGATTAATCATTTTGCCAATTTGTAAATATTTTAATTATTATTTATTTGAATACTTTATCAACTGTGTTTTCTCTTTGCCTTCTGGGATGTCAGTAATATGAATATTACTTTTGAAATATTATTATTATTGCTGTTATTATTATTTCAATAGATTTAGGGGATGCAAGAGGTTTGGTTACATGAATGAATTGTCCTGGGCTTTTAATGTACCCATTATCATAATAGTGCACTTTGGAATCAATAGGTAATTTCTGATCACTCATAACCATTTCTACCCTGCTCTTTTTTAGATTCCAATGTCTATTATTCCACTTTATGACCATATGTGCTCATCATTTAGCTCCTACTTTAAGTGAGAACATAAGGTATTTATTTTTCCACTCCCAAGATACTTTACTTAAGGTAATGATCTCCAGCTCCATCTATGTTGCTGCAAAAAACATTTCTTTCTGTTTCACAGCTGAGTAGCACTACATGGAACATATATGCCACATTTTCTTTATCCGCTCATTAGCTAATGGGCATTTAGGTTGATTCCATATCTTTACAATTGTGAATCGTGCTGTGATAAACATTTGTCTGTAGTTGCTTTTTAACATAATGACTTTTCCCCCATTGTGTAGATACCCAATAGTGGAAGTGCTGGATCAAATAGTACGTCAACTTGTTAATTCTTTGAGGAATCTCCATGGTGTTTCCTAGAAAAGCTATACTAATTTATGTTCCCACAAAGGATGTATAAGAGTTCTCTTTTCACTGCATCTATGTCCCATTGTGATAGAGGGAAGGAGGAATCTAATTGTGATTTTAATTTGCATTTTCATAATGGTTAGTGATGTTGAGTATTTTTTCATATGTTGGCCATTTGTACATCTTTTTTGAAAATAGTCTGTTTGAGTCTTTTGACCACTTTCTGCTGAAGGATCCTTCAATCAATGAAAAAATCAATATAGTAATCAAACATTTTGTTAAATTCAATTACAAAAGTAACACATGTTACCAAAACCTCTCATATATGGCAAAAATGATGTATTGCTGAAAGGGAAGTTCATAGAACTAAATAACTATTGGAATAACTATTCCAAAATTACTGGAATCAGTAATTAACAACCTAATATCAGACCTCAAAGAACTGGTAAAATAAGAACAAACTACACCCAAAGCTAGCAGAAAACAAGAAACAATAAAGATCAGAGCTGAATAAATGAAATTCAAACTAAAAAAAAAGATGAATTACATGAAAAGTTAATTCTTTGAAGAGATAAACAATGGTAAACCACTCATGCTATTGACCAAGAAAAAAAGAAAAAACTTAAATAGCTCTATCAGAAATGAAAAACTGATACTACAGAAATACTTTGATCCACACATACTAAAACAAATTAGAGGAAATGGATAAAA
This sequence comes from Perodicticus potto, assembly GCA_963574655.1. NCBI lineage: Eukaryota > Metazoa > Chordata > Mammalia > Primates > Lorisidae > Perodicticus > Perodicticus potto. The sequence continues at coordinate 8,112 of CAUYRH010000162.1, forward strand.
TTAAAAAAAAAAAAAATCACACAACCTGCCAAGATTGAATGAAGAAAAAGTAGAAATCCTGAACAGCAGTGAGAGAAAAACACTAATAAAACATCTCTCTACAAAATACAGATCAAGGACCAGATGGACACACAAGCAAATTCTACTAAACCTACAAAGAAGAGACACCTAACCTACAAAACTTTCCTGTGGCACTGAGAAGGAAAGAATCATTCTAAAAAGTCAGTATCATCCTGACGAAAGCCAGGAAAGCACACACAAAACAAGAAAACTATTGACCAATAGCCTCCTAATCTTAGTTGCAAAAATCCTAAAAAAATAAATACTAGCAAGCAAATCTAACAGCACATCAAAAATATAATTCATTGTGATCAAGAGGATCTCATCCCAGGGATGCAAGAACGGGTCAACACACAATCAACAAATGAGATTCACCCCATAAACTGAATTGAAAGGGAAAAAAACATATCATCATCTCAATAAATGCAGAAAATTCATTCGATACAATCCAGAACCTCTTTATGATAAAAAAAAAAAACCCTCAATTAACTAGGTAAAGAAGGAATATACATCAAAATAATAAACGTCTATATGACAAATCAACAATTACTGAATAGGGAAAAGTTGAAAGCATCCCCCCTTAGAACTGGAATTATAACTATCATTCAAGGCTGTGCTGGAAGTCCTAGACTGAGCAATGAAGAACGAGAAAGAAATAAATGACATCCAAATTGAAAATAAATGAGTTCAAACTATTTCTGTTTGCCACTGATATTATCTTATATTTAGTAAATTCTAAAGACTCCTGAAATTGATAAATTTAGTAAAGTTTCAGTTTACAAAGTTAATGCACACAAGTCAATACCACTTCTATGCACTAGCAACGGTCAAGCTGGGAGTCAAATCGAGAACTCAACATCATTAACAATAGTTACAAAGAAAATAAAATGCCTAGAGATATAATTAGCCAAGAAGGTGAAAGATCTCTACAAAGAACTACAAAATACTGATGAAAGAAATCATAGATGAGATAAGCAAATTGAATATTATCTCTTACCCATGAATCAGAAGAAAGAACATTAAAATGTTCACACTGCCCAAAGTACAGATTCAATTCAAATTCCTTCAAAATATCAATGTCATTTTTCACAGAACTAGAAAAAGAAATCTAAAATCTCGTATAGAATCAAAGAAAAAAAAAAAAGCCTAAAATAGCTCATGCAATCCTAAGCAAAAAGAACAATTCTGGAGGCATCACAGTTCTTGACTTCAAACTGTACTACAAGGCTATAGTAACCAAAATAGCATAGAACTGGCATAAAGCTAGATACAAAGATCAGTGGAATAGAATAGAGAACCCAGAAATAAAACCACATAGCTACAACTGATTCACATCAAAGCAAACAAAAACATACACTGGCAAAATAATGCCCTGTTCATTAGATGGTGCTGAGAAAATTCTCTAGCTACATGCCAAAGAATGAAACTGGATCCCTATCTCCTACTGTGTACAAACATTAACTCAATAAGGATTAAAAATTTAAATGTAAAACCTAAAACCATTGAAGTTCTATGAGAAAACATAAGACAAACTCTTCTGGGCATCAGAATAAGCAAAGAATTTATGACTAAGGTCCCCAACGCAAATACTTCAACCACCAAAGTAAATAAATGGATTTAATTAAACTGAACAGTTTCTAACCAGCAAAGAGAATAAGCAGCCGAGTAAATAGAAAATCTTTAGAATAGGAGAAAATATTTACAAATTAAACATTCAACAAAGGTCTAACATCCAGAATCTACAAGGCTCTCAAACAAGTCTGGATACTCTTTAACCTTTCTTAGCAGGTGTATGAAGGGATATAAGAGTCGATTTTGGAAAATGGGAAGGAGAAGAATTAAAGATGCCTTCAATGTTTGTGGCTTAATATTTTGATTGGATGTAGGTTCCATTGAACTAGTATCATAAATACAGAGGAGATTTCAGATGAAGAGACTAGTAAGAAATAGATTAAGTAAATATATCTTTAAAAAATAAAGTTTGGAAGCTTTCAGGTATCTATGTAAAGAATTCTCAGTATTGGGAGGGAGTTCAAAACGAATTTGAAGGTCAGACAAGAAATACAGATGATCTAGCATCTACTTTGAAGTTAAAGCCATGTATGTGAGTAAGAGGGTAATAGGAATACATACCAACATAGCAAAAACAAACAAAAAACAAAATAAAACTACTAAAAATACAAGCAATTTACACTAGGTAGATGGGGAAGAAGAGTTTAGAAAATAAAACTGTGAAGAATTAGTTAGAAAACCATGTAAGTGATATCAAGGACTACAAAAGGGAAGTTTCTACACTAGGAAAACCCTACAGTGCTCCTTGCCACTCAGAGGATGGTGGGAGGGCTGGACCAGTGTCATTGCCTCAGAGCTTACCTTGGATGTAGAAGAATCTCTGGCTCCTCTCTTGAACTACTTGATTGGAAGCTTCCTTGCTTTTTATGTTCTTTGTATCTATGGATTACCTAGGGATTTTGAGGAGTTCGGATTTGATAAATCAGTGAAAAGGCCTGATTATTTTTCATTTTCTAACACATCCCAGACAGACACCTCTTCTGCCAGTTCATAAGTCACCTTTTGGGCCTGTAATTGGTAGAAAGCTGTAAAGTGCCAAGTTCATCACATGCCCCTCTACTTTTATTTGTTTATTTACTTATTTATTTATCTATTTATTGAGACAGTCTCACCTTTTCGCCCTTACCATGGTGTCATAGGTTACAGCAACTTCACACACTTGGGCTTAACTGGTGGCCTGGCTATTTTAAGAAATGAGGTCTGACTCTTGCCATCCATCCACCTCCACCTTCCAAAGTGCAAAGATTACACATGTGAGCCACCATGTCCGGCCTCCTCCCTGTATTTTAAACAGATTTTTCTTTTATGTTTTTGTTTTAAATTTATTTTGAAATACAACATAGATATTGAGGTTACATTTTTATAAAAGGCAAAAGTGGAAAGAAATAATTTAGATTTCTTTAATTCTCAGAAGAATTAAAAAGGATAGCTAATGATTAAAATATAATGCATGATGTGTATTCATTTATGGTTTCACAAGGGTTTGAATGATTACTAACATAACAATGATATCAGCAATAATCATATTACAGTAGACTCACTGTTACCTGAAACTCAAACGACCAGCACAACATGACCTGGGCCAAAAAAAAAAAAAAAAATCCGAGATTAAACTTGGTGTGCTGTGCAGCCAGTAGGCTGACACTTCGTGCATCACCCCCACACTCCCATGGTTCCCTGTGACAGTTTTAGGTGTTAGTGTGTGTTACTTGAAGTTAAAAATGTATGATAGTGAAATTGAAAAGTGTATTGACTGCCACTTAACTAAAATTGTGCATCGCATTTACAAAGCTGTTTTGTAATGCAGTGAAACCGTGTTATAATAAATGAAGTTTGTCTTAATTTGCTTTTGATTAGTGTATTTCACTGTTAATATCAAGTCAACACAGAGTTTGTGGCATGATATATTATGAGGTACAGAATTTTTTAGGTCTATTTTTTATAGTAATTCTCAAGTAACTGGAAACTACATTCTTCTGGAATCTACAAACCCATTGGTGCTAGAAAATGTGAAGTTTACTTAAACATTTTCGGATTACATTAGGTATACTACTAGTTTTGCCACTGTGGTACATAATTAAATATGTACCTGGTTCTTTAATCGCTATTTAGAAGATACACTTAGCTTTAGTCTAAGAACCAAGGCTGTTTACATAATTGTAGAAAGGAGTGCATATTTCTATACATATGCATATTTTTAAAATTTATGCTTATTTTGAAGAGTGTTCTCTGGAGAAATGATACTAAAAATTTCACATATGTATGAAATCATCGGAGAGCTTGCTGAAAGGCAGTTTCTGATTTTGTAGGTCAAGGTGAGCCCTGAGATTCTGCATTTTTATAAGCTCTCAGGAAACATGCAAGCCCTACTTTTCTCCACTTTCTTCCTCTGCATCTATAATCCAGCTGTTCTTTTTCATATTAATACATTCTTTGTCTTGATCTAAGCCGGTAGTCCTTAGATTTGCTTGTTCTCCCTATTTCAAGATAACCATTCTCCAATAGTGACCTCTACCTTACTCAAGATTTCTTGTAGATATGCCTACATCTTTTCTAATCAAAGTAGGATACTTAGATCAGTAGAGGTGGCTTCAACTGGACCTTGTAAGAAATCTAAGATCTTGAGTCTTGCATCGGATCTACTGTTAACAGAATGTCCATTTATTTCAAATTTAGGTCCTCAGTAGGCCCAATAAAGTTGGACGATCATGTCCCTCAATTACTGGCTAGCTCTTTTTTTTTTTTTTTTCTATGCTTCCATGATATCCTGTGCTGTTATTCACTTTTCTAGGAGACTCAAAGTTCTATAAGAGCAGGGCTCACATTTGGGTTTTATCAGCAATTATGACTATTGCCCTGCACAGTAGAATGCACTTAAAACCTATTTGTTGAGGCTGGTGCAGTGGCTCATGCCTGTAATCCTGGGAGGACAAGGTGGGGGATCGCTTGAGCTCAGGAGTTTGAGACCAGCATGGGCAAGAGGGAGACTCAGTCCCTATGAAATATGCAACAATTAGCTGGGCATTGTGAGGGGTCCCCTGGGAGGCTGAGGCAGGAGAATTGCTGGAGCCCTGGAGTTTGAGTCTGCTGTGAGCTAGACTGACACCACTGCCCTGTAGTCTGTGCAAGAGAGCAAAACTTTCTCTCAAATAAATAAATAAATACGTTGTCTGTTTAATAAATCCATGATTAAATTAACTGAAATGAAAGAGTCTGGTTCTAAATATTCTTCTTCTGGCATTTTAATTTTCTTTTCTTTTCTTTTTTCTTTTAAGAGACAGAGTCTCACTTTATCACCCTTGGTAGAGTGCTGTGGCGTTACAGCTCACAGCAACTTCCAACTCCTGGGCTTAGGTGATTCTCTTGCTGAGTAGCTGAAACTACAAGGGTCCACCACAATGCCTGGTTATTTTTGTTGTTGTTGCAGTTTGGCCGGGGCTGGATTCAAACCCACCACCCTGGGTATATAGGACCAGCGCCCTACTCACTGAGCCACAGGTGCTGCCATGGCATTTTAATTTTCATGAGACAAAATGTCTTATATAAATAAAGAGATGCACATTTCAGATAAGCTTAATAAACAATATATCTGCATCATGCTTTTGTGTTATGGAAAACTTTATTTTTACATTCAGGAAATATCAATTCAAATGAAATCAAAATTAAAATTATAGAAAGGTCATATCTCTGGGTAAGTGAAGGTAATATAATGCTTCTTTGTTATGGTTTGGGTTTGTCACTGCTGTGGGTTTTTAATTTAAGGTGCAATTTACTTTTCAGCTTCTAAGGCTCCAAAAATATATTGACAAGTCATATCATTCTGTCTGTGCTTCATTTCACCCACTCATGTTTAAATTCCTGAAAAATGGAATCCTAGATTTATTAATCTTCCACTCTTGTTACTTCCAGTCATTTCACCCTAATCTCAACCCTCATTACCTTTCACGGCCTATTAGCATCACTTCTTACCTATTCTTTGTAGGTGCTTTTCCCTTTTACCATAGGAAGTTTTTTTAAAGGAGCCATAGGATTATTCTCCTTTCCTGAAAAAATATGTTCACAAGATGCCCTGTATACACAGACGTACACTAATAATAATACACATGCCTTATTCTTGTTGATTTGTAGAAATATTTTCCATAGGGAAAATTTTTGAAATATGCATATCAGGCTGCGAACATGACTTTCCTCACATGGAAGTGAATGAAAAAGTAGATGTAGGCCAAGGTAATTAGTACTTTTTTTAATGGCTTCATTTGTTGCAAGGGAAATGCATTCATTCTTTAAAAGTAATAAAATAAATTGCTAAACCTGTTGACTATTCTATCAGCTATCTATAGCCACACGATGCCACAAACAACCTTCAAACCTTAGTAAATATATAACAATAAATAAATTTTTATTGAATTCATAAGTTTGCAAATGATCCCATGTAGGCAGTTCTGACCTTGGCTGGGCTCATTGGCATGTTCAGCAACAGCCATGCACTGGCTCATTTAGGATGGTCTCAGCTGAAATGACACAAAGGCCTCAGCTCTGGTCCATGTCTTACATTTCAGCAGATCAGCCCAAATTAAGCTACTCTGATAATAAATTCTGAGAAATAAAAATGAAAGCAGAAACATGCAAGCCCTGTCCCTTCTGCTCAGTCACGTGTCCTAATAACCTGTTGTTTAATAAAGTCGCAAGGCTGATCTCAGAGTCAAGGTTGGGTCACAGGGTTCCACTCAGTTGCAAAGTTACACGGCAGAGGGAGCGGGAGTATGAGCAAGGGAAATGGGCTGAAGACACGAATGCCATCAACTCACAAGAACCACGTAACTGCCGTCCATCTCCTCTGCCTTCATTTACTCATCGCCCTGCCAGACGTTCATCCTCAGAGCCAGACTGTGGGCTCAACAATGGTTAAGACAACTCTGTTGCTATGTTCTAGTGAAAGAGAGAGGCTGTAAATGAATAACACATGCATAAGACTTTAAATTTTAGGGCGTTATGTGAGCCAGAAACTGGGGCAAGGAACTAGCAAAGGGTGGGATGAGGGTGGTGAGGATGAAGGTACTGAAGAGTGACATGTGACGACAGCCTACAGTAAATGGTAGGTTGAAGGAGGCGAGGCAAAGGATTGGGTAAAGTGCCTCCAGTCAGAGGGAAGGACTGTGTGAGTCCTCTGGTGCAGGAATAGAGATGGATTAATAGTATTTTTCAACCTCAGCAATTCAGTCTGTCCTGGTACCGTGAGTGAGGAAGACAGAGGGAAGAGAGGTGGCCATGGGTTGTGGTCACATCATCCTGGCTCTTGATCCCCAGGTGAGGAGTCCAGATTTATTTGAGGTATGTTAAGAAGTTATTTGAACATTAAAAATAAGGCAAATCCATCATTTAATTTAAACCATTATAAGGTACTTCTAGGAGTATGTAAAATTTATTCCTCCACAGAAATATCTTCCTTTTACATATGAGAAACTGGAGGCGCAAGTTTGTTGAAATCATCTTTTTCTTAGTGTAGTTCTTATAGACTGCCTTGAACTAATAATTGATGTGACAATGTCGAAAATACCAGAAATATTTTTTTTTAAATAGGTAAGTAAAATATATTGGATGATCCATAAGAATGCTATTATTGGATTGGACAGAGGAAAGGTAAAATTTTTACAATATAATGTAGAACAATGTATCTGGGAAATCAATTATGAATTGAATATTGCTTAAACAAAATGCACTGAACAAAACATGTTCACCGTTTGCTACACTACAGTCTTGTTGACAAGACACGAAATATTTCAATTTCTTTAAGTGAACAGGATTACCTGGAAGAAATATAAACTATGGGTCCTCTAAGGATGGTGACAAAGATTAAGTGAGTTGATAGTGGAGTAAAATGAAACATAAATTCTTTTGAAAGACGTACAAGTCTGAGAACATTTAAAAAATCTAATTTCATGTGATACTACAAAGGTAGAAAAATAGGTAGCCTATAATAAGTTACTTTCATTAAGAAGAGATGGTGGCCAGGGAATATTCTACCTCTTATGAAAACTTAAGAAGCATAAGGCTAGATTTAATCCTGATAAATAATACGATCAACTTTTCCTGTTTTGTGGAAAATCTGAAACAATCCATATTAATTAGCAAGATGCAATCTCTTTAATCAGCTTTAGTGAATTCTGATTCTATGCCAATCTTTGCATTAGGAAAAAGAATCACAGATGTTTTAGTCAATTTATAATTTTGCATCACCCTTTGACAGTGAATTCATACACTGGTATTCAAGATTATGAAGTCTTCACTCTGCCACGATATAACTAAGGCTTTAACGTCCTTATAGAGTTAGTCCCCCACTTTGAAAGACATTGTTCATTTTAATTTTTAATGAATGGTGAATTTAGTAAGATGCCCTCACTCCTTCTCATGTACAGTCCACAGACGTGCGACATTGTTTGCACAAGGCTGAGAATAAAGAACTGTTTCCAAAAGTCTTTTTTTTGTTGTTATAGTTGTAAACCTACCAGTTGTATTTTTCCTAGTAAGTTCTGTGGATTCAGACTAGATGCAGCCCCATATCCTTCTGCCGGTCTTCCTTGAAGTGTCTGTATGGCAGTTGTTGATAAGGCCAGCTATATAATTTGTAGGACCCAGTGTATTAAAAATGTGACTATGTATTTAAAAAATTATTGAGCATTTCATAACAGCAAAAGCAGCACATTTAACCAGGTGTGGGATTCAAGGCAGGACCCTTGTAACTCTGAGGCTCTGGATGTTGTCAAGTGCGGGAGTCATCTTAAGCCTTGACTGGGACAATTGCATGGGTGGACCTCACTCATCCCACTAATTACCATTTCTGAGCCGGTCTTCTTCACATGGCTCCTCCATGGGATCTTTCCATGTGGAGTCTCCCTCTAAGACCTCTTTGATGGCATCTTGGGACTTTCAAGGGCAAACATGCAAAGAGAGAGAAAGGAAAAACTACTCAGTTTCCTGAAAGCTAGTGCTAGAATTGTTATTGCTGCTGTGTTTGGTCAGTTGATGCAGTTGTAGGTCACCCTAGATTCCACTCAAAAGCATGCACACTGGGCACCAAGATTCACTGGGGCTCATACCAGGAGAACAGCAATCAGGCAACTCATTTACTAACTCAAGAATTACTCCTTGACTTCTTTCAAGACTATGTGCAAACACTACCTCCCCTAAAAGACCGTACTTGGCCACCCTTACTAAAATGGTCCTTCTTTCTCCTGGTTAGCTGACCATCATCTATCTCTCCCAGCAGACTATTTTCTCTGCAAGGGCAGGATATTTGTCTTATCTACTGCTGTATACCCAGTGCTTACAACATTACCTTACATAAAATAGGTAACTAATATTTGTTAAATGGATCAATTAGTAAATCTTCCATATCCCAAAAGACATATATATATATACACACACAGAAGGTGCTGAGAATGTATACACATTTTAGGAAAAGAAAAAAACTGGATTAACATTGTAATACTCAAGTCATGTTTGACTTCTGCAATTACCAGACATGCTCAAAGTGACTTGTTTTCATGTTTTGCTATCAGTATACATTGAAAACTAAAATTTTAATACATTTTTCACTTAATTAAAATGTGTATGCATTTTTTGGCACCTTCTGCATATGTATATATATTTGTGTGTATATATGTGCATATGTGTATATATATATATATATATATATATATATATATATACACACCTACTACTAATTTATAAATCTATTATTCATCTCTCACTTGGAAAATACTAGGCACAATGATTTTGATTTCATTAGCGAGGAAGTGCTGGTCTGGAGGGCAAGAGTACATTCAGGGAAATTTT